>PVKZ01005931.1:0-43541 GCA_004027375.1 Macroglossus sobrinus | reverse complement strand
TCTTTCTTTCTTTCTTTCTTTCTTTCTTTCTTTCTTTCTTTCTTTCTTTCTTTCTTTCTTTCTTTCTTTCTTTCTTTCTTTCTTTCTTTCATTTTCTCTCTCTCTCTCTCTCTTCCTAATTATTTTATGGTGACCTTGGTTAACGAAATCCATTCAGTTTCAGCCGTGCATAACAGGAAGGCGAATGTATATTTACACTGCGTTCCCCTCCCGTAGTTAGTTTTCTTTCTGTCACCCCATATTTGACCGCCCTTACCCTGAGCCGAGCGTGTCCGTGAGATCCTCGCTCCTGCTGCCCATCCTGTCCCCTCGGCTCTCCCCACGTCTGGGCTTGCCTTTTCATCCGAGCACCCACGTAAGAACCAGCTGCTCCCCCGTGGATGCTGTTCCTGATGACCTCGTCCGAGAGAGCACACCCAGTCCCCAACCTGCTATGCCATTGTGTTTGTCCCTTAGCACGTCACGCTCTCTGTCATGATGTCATGAGTGTATTTTTGCACGTGTGTTTGTTCTTCGCAGTGGACTCTGGGCTCCACGGAAGGGGGGGCTACGTCTCAGTGTTTTTATTCACGGGGGCCCCCCAGGCCTCCGTCGGCATTCAGCACAAGAACGAGAGGGAAACGCAGCTCGCTGGGTGAACCAACGAGCAGGGGGTTCTCAGAGGAAGACGGACAGCAAGGCGGTGTATGAGGATAAGCATCACATGCCCAACCGGTAACTACGGAGGCTGCAGCGATATTCCGTATTTTTAAACAGCATCCTGTGGGCTTCCACATTGATGATCTCATTTGCTTCTATCAACATCTCTGAGCGAGAGAAGAAGACAGAGGTTGATCGTTGTTACGTGACTATCCTTGGTTATCCACGGGGGAGGGATGGGACCTGGGACCCAAGAGCCACGGCTCTGGGACCCGAAGCTGCCTTCGCAAAGGGGATTTCGCTCCACAATCCTTCGTAAGCGCTGGTGGTTTGCTTCCCTCCAGTAATATCAATATTTGCACAGAACGAAGCCGCCCGATAAATCGATGACAGACATCGGCGGCGTTAGCGGTGGTTCCTTTTGTCTCCTTGTCCCGTCCGTTTCACCAAAACGTGCTGCGTGAGACGAGCTCTCACATGCCCAGTGTCAGCAAAGCATCCGGTTCTATGTGGACGCACAGAATTCATTCGCGCTTGCGTCAGTGCATGGGGAGATGACGGTTTTTTAAATGGATGCGCTATGCTTTCCTAGTGCTCTGGACATTCGCATATTCATCACTCACCCGACGGGTGGCACCCGCGTGACTCTGAGATACGAATAAGATGACCCCGTGCCGTGGGGGCCTTCCCCGAGATCTCATCAAAGGAAGACAGGGAGCTCGCCTCCCTCCCCGTGACCCGCACACCCCCCTGCAGGAGGCGTCTGGCACTGCTGGGACCAAGGGTGTGGTGGCAGGGAAGGAGGGGTTCAGGGGTCAGATTTGCCCCTGAGGGGTGTGGGTTCCTGAAATGACACTACATGACTGGAAAGCGGGATCGCTTTGGGGACCGACTGATATAAATGAGGGGACATTAATTATCCGAAACGCACACACGCATCACGCTCAGTGCCAGTGCTCTCCCATCCGGCCACAGAAGGACCGTGATGCGCGCGACCCCGGCCCCCTAGCGACACAGCGTGGCTTCGTAAACCCCCCCTCCCCTCTCTTCAGAACTCCGAGACTGACAGGGACTCACTTAACTCTGTCCAGCAGCAGCTGTGTGGGTTTTGCATAATTAATTATTTATACCAAGGCAGACACAGCCGTTAACATCCAGATGAACATGATATTCAGATCAGAAATAGTTTGCATCGCAGCCATCCCTCAAGCAAGCAACTGTCAAAACGGCACCGTTTGACAGAGCGGGGCCTGCCAAAAGCCGCCCAGACGTCTGTTCGGTGACAAAGGGAACAGATCCTCAGAGCACTGCGTGCACATAGCTTTGCCGGCTTCTGTCGGCAGAAGGAGTTGATTACCTTTTCACAAATTCTGGTCCATTTTGTCGGGTTCCAAGGACATCACTCAGCATCGCACAGAGGGATGAAATTTCAAATGAAAAGTCTCTGTTTTTTTTTTTTTTTTTTTTTTTTCCGAGAGCCGGGCCCGCAAAGGCAGGCAGACAGGGGACTCTGTCTGCTTCTCTTCCCATCTGTGATCGGCCGTGTCACGAGTTTGCTTTCATTCCGCCAGTGCTAGAAAACCCACAGTGCCGGGGAGTTATTCGTACCCACTAAGCGGTTCCTCGACACCCAGTTATACCGCCGCTCGTGGGGAAAACAGAAGCACCTCGCATGGACCCACAGTTCCACACTTGTCTAGAAATAGTGTCACCCGCCAGCGTTGAGACCACGCTGTGCGTTTAGTGTGGAGCCTCGAGTAACGGTTGACGGTGATCCCTGGGTCCATTGGGGACAAGATTGTCCCCTTTCTGTTCACAGTAGCATGCCTACTGCCGAGACAGACAGCGATTGCCCAGGGCTGGTGACCGTGACTAACATGACGCCATGAACTGGATTATTGATAACCCAATTAATTATCTCCAAGTCAACCAGGAAATAGAGATCAAGAATTAAAAGACTCAGATAATAGTTCTGGTTTCACCTCTTAGAACCGTTTTGGTTCTGGGCCAATCTCTTGATCATCCATTTTCTCATCTGGGAAGCAAGACGATTTTATAAGAAAAAAAAAACATGTGTGTTTATCTCATTTATTTTATTTATGCAATCTTTCTGGAAACTCCTGAGATCGAGGTTATCCTATCGAATGATAGTGACGATGACAGCTCGCCACGAAGGCGTGTTTTATTTAAAGGAACACTGACGTATAGTTTACTTTCTGGAATCAACTGACTCATTTTTAGGGTTGTTAGATTGAGCCAATAAATAAATATACAGAATGCCTGGTTTCATTTGCATTTCAGATGAACGACAAATGGATAATTTTTAGCATGGATGTCATCACACCTCCCTCAGAGGGTCCGCGCGAGCGTTCACACTCAGAGGTGCCAGGTCGATGCTATTCTCCACCCCCTTCATGTCCATCCCCATTTCCTGCACCTTCTCTCAGACTCGTCATCCATCCCTGGTGCCACCGACAAACCCAGAGAATTCTTTGTCCACCTTTGGTCTGTGTCAGGATCATGAAAATCCAGATACCCAAGCCAAAGAATAAAGGGTTCGAGTGTGTAAACTTAAGTCCACTGAGCTCTCCCTGCCTCTGATACTGTGTGTGTTATTTTCACTTGAATGCTGTCCTTTCAGTCTTGAACTTCCAAGGCTTCGGTCCCAGGTGCAAATACACCCTCCATCTCTTCTGGCCGCCATCTTTTCCTCTAAACCAAAACCCTGCAGAAGCAGCTGAATCCAGGAGCAAACCAGCCTGGCCTTCCGCGGACTCAGCAACTCTGGCCCCAGCTCAACACTCGCCCTCATCACGTCCCCATTTCGCCTCGGTAAAGCCACTTTATTGTTGAAATTGTAAACCTGGTGCCTCTCTTTTTCAATACCCTTATTGTTTTTTTCTGGACTGGAGAAATCTCCTTTAGCCATTTGCCAACGATCGAGCATAAAGCAATGGATTTCGACTATTAAAATTATGGGTGTTATTGGCTTCTGAAGTGTCTTTCTTCACTGGCTTGACACGCTCATATGCTGTTATAAGAAACCTGTGACAAGGCACACGGCCGTTTCCGACGCCTGCACAGTGTATAGAAACTACGCGGATAATGGAGAGGGGTTGTAAACTTCTAAATCGTTGACCCTGTGTGTTCCCAGAGCATCTCCCGCCATGTTAACTTGGGGACATAATCTACTTAGCGCACTGCAAACACTGAAACCCGTGATTGGATAAACGTGTGACTCCTGTGCAAACACACACACACACACACACACACACACACACACACACACACACATGCGGTGACGCGGGGTGGTCGCAGCATCGGGGACCAGCCCGCAGAGTGCCTCGGAGCTCAGGCACAGCTGCAGCAGCCCCCGGGGACACCGCCTCTGTTTGCTGAGGCTCAGCCTGGTTTAGCACAGAATCCTGGACCGAACGTTCAGCCCTGTCCTTTACTTAAAGGAAACTTCTGACCTTTGTGGGGAATTTGTTTTTGCCACTGTCACCCCGAGTGACTGAAGACAGAGCAGATAACACCTAGGAATTGTCATTTGTTAGTTAGTTGGGGCAAAATTATCATATGGCTCAACACAAATTCTGAAGCTGACAAAATTTCTGTTGCTATTTTATCCCAATTACTGACTACGATTATTGTTAAAATACTTGTGCATTTTGTCCCGTTCTTACATTTAGGATCTCGAGAGCCACCTTCCCTGTCTCCTGGTTCCGCATACCCACAACGCATGCAATGCTTGGCCAACGGTGGCCCCTCGGGAAATGCAAACTCAGTGAATGACGGAAGGTCCTGCCCACACGACGCCGTCTGATCGTCTGATCGGGGCGGGCCAAGCAGATTCTCGAGGGGTAAAGAGAGAGCTTTATTCTAAGGCAGTGCGAGCAGCAGACTCACCACCTGAGGTAGAGACCTCCAGACAAAACGCCACACGTGCTGCGTCCCCAGGCGTCAGACGCATCCCTGCCACCGCGAGGGGAGTCCGCTGCTGCCCCGAGCGGCGAGGAGACCCCCCGCCTCAGCCCCCGCGCCTCACCTCCTCATTGGTTCGCACTTTTAAACATTTTGTCTCAGGCGGGAGAAGTACGTTTGCCAGGAGACGGGACCGAAACTTCTAAACAGCGACAAGAAGTGGAGAAAAAGACATCGATGTCCCTTAGTGGGTGACTCAGAGAATCGAACGCATCTAAAGACAGGCTCCAGCACGAAACACACAAACACGCGTCACTGTTCTTTTCTGAATTCCTGGCAGTTTCTAGAAAGAGCAGACACAGAAAACGCGACCAGGTGTCCGCAGGCCTGCTGGGCTGTCGCGTAGGAGATGGGTCCAGTGCGCTACGCAACCCGAGATGCAAGGACCCCAAGGAATCGGGGGGGTGTTCTCCAAGCAAGGGGAGGAAGGAAATTCTACACGGTTTCGCATTTCTGGCGGACACGGGATGGAGCGGCTTCTCAGTGCTGGAGACAGGTGCTTTCATCTGCCCTGGATGGGCACCCAGGTCAGCCTCATTAGGCAAAAAAGAAAATCTGTGTATTCATAGAACTAGAAAACCCAGGAGGAGGCAGACCCACATCCCTGCCCCTCCCGGAGAAGAACGGCCTCCCCTCTGACGACCTACGTGGACAAGAGAAGCCGGGGTCCCCGAGGGCAGCCACGATGACCGCGCGAGTATCAGATGAGACGCTGGGGACAGGCGGCGTCGGATCCCCGACTCCCATAGACGTCACGTTCCCCGGAACCCCACCGACAGGGACGCGTGCCTGCGCCCGCCCTCGGGCATCCTGACCCACTGGTCTCAGAATCCCGGCAGGAACCCTGCACCTTCAGCGCGCCCCTTCCTGCCATCTAGAACGGTGCCCGGGCGAGACGAGAGGACCTACGTGAGGCCGCTTGGCTGCACGTCGAGGAAACGCTCCCAGCCGCTCATCGAGTCCACGGTGAGCTCGCCGGAGTGAGTGCGAGGGGCTGAGCCTAGGCCGTGGAGGTGACCGGTGACCGAACCGAGTGACAGATCCCAGCGCCAAGCACAGTTCCTTCCCGTCCTCCGGGCTGCTCTATCCTCACACGGCACGTGTGCGCGTGCACGAGAACTACAGGAAGGACCGAGCCATGGATGAAGAGGTGAGCTGAGCACACCTGAGGGGCCAGGTTGGTCCTGAGAGCAGAGGGTGACAACTTCTTCCTCTAATTGTGAAAAAAAAAATACAAAACCAAACAAAGCAAACAACCAGACAAACAGGTCCTCTGTGACGACGACTGGCGTTCCTTCCCTTCCAAATGGGATATTTTTCGCTCGTTTACCGTCTGCGTGGCCCAGTGCCACCCTGGGGTGGTATCCTCCCCATGCGTCCCTTCTCTGTTGCTCCTGGTCTCAGGCCCAGCAAATAAGAGTTCCTGTTCTTGAGATTTTAAGTTAGTTAATAAATACTTGATGTATACTTTATCTAACCTACAATACTACAAGGTTTATATTCATTAAAAATGCAGTGTTGTTTATTGTCACCTCCCAAAAGTTCAACATAGACTTTACGTGTGTCGTACAAAATTATCCTAGTAAGAACTCTCACAGGCATTTGTCTAACGTCAAGTTCTTTACGCTCTAACTAAGGAGACAGAGGCGCCCACAGATCAAACGACTTCCCCACCCCCACCCGGAGCCAGGCATTACCATGAACCTCCCTCGCTCTAACGGGCCCCCCAGGGACACTTCATCTAGTGTGATCGTCATGAAGAATAAACTCTGACACAAAATTCACTCGAATACTGATCAAAAACCCAAGTGACAAGGCTGATAGGCGTTTGAGGTTATTCTTGAACTTCTGAATATTATAAATCCTTAGAAAATGCTTTTTTTTTAATAAGTCAATTCTTTCACTCTTCAAATATTATTAGAAGACATCAGAGAGAAATGATTTCTCTATATTCATAGCGTTTGCTTTAGAGGATTCCGTGTTGTTTGTTTGCTTTTTTTCCTAAATTACTCTATCTAAAAAATACCCAAAACTTTTTTTATAATGAAACATGAAAAGAGATGACAAAAATGTGTCTCTCTCTTCTACTATTATATTGGTTTTAATCCATTAATTCATTCCAAATAAAATTGACACGAGCGTATGAAAGGTTAATTATGCCAATCTCTTCTGAACAACCAAATAGATGTGTTAGCAAAGGATAGAGTTGACACATCCTGAAAAGCTAGCGGTGTCTTTTTAACAAACGGAGCTAGACTACTGGACAACCATATTCAAAAAATTAAAACTAAGCCAGATACAGACCTTACATCTTCCACAAAAATTAACTCAAAATTTGTCACAGGCCTAAATGTAAAACACAAGAATAAGAAATTCCGAAAAGATGAGATAGGAGAAAATCTAGATGAACTTGAGCATGGTGATGGCTTTTTAGGTACAATCCTCATTTAAAAAAAAAAAGAATCAACGAGCTACATTTCATTAAAAAGTTCTGTTCTACGAAGAACACTGTCCAGAGAACAGACAAGGAAAAAATATCTGCCAATGACACATCTAATAAAGAACCGTTATTCAAAATACACAAAGACATTTTAAAACTCAGCAGTAAGGAAACAACCCAGGTGAACATGGGCCGAAGACCTTACTTAAAACGCAGCTGAGAGAAAGAATATAGGTACACGGATGGCAAAGAAGCTCATGAAAATTTGTTCCACGTCGTGTACCATTTAGGAATCGTGCACTAAGCCATCGATGAGCTGTCCCCGCAGGCCTTTAAGAAAAGTCGGCGTGGTTCATTGCCAGCAGGAACTCACTCTCTGTTGCGGGGACGCACACTGCGTAGCCGTTTGGGAAGAGCGTGTGGTGGCCTCTTAACACAACGAAACACACCCTTGCCACGGGATTTAGCAAAGTGTTCCGTAGCCATCACAAACATGAGTTAAAAACTTACGTCCACACAACAATCTTCACGCAGAGGTTTGTAGCAGCTTTCTTCCGAATCGCCCAAACTTGAAGGCAACCTAGATGCCCGAGGGTGAACCGTAGTAAAGATTACGGATGAGGGTGATGGTGGCGTGTCAATGTAGGTTCATCTGTCGTAACAGACATGACATCTGGTGAGGGGCGGTGACAAAGGGACGGGGGGAGGCATGCTTGTGTGGCGGGAGGGGACGCAGTAAACCTCTTTATTTCCTGTTCGATATTACTGTGAATCTAAAACCGCTCTAAAAAATAAAGTTTATTTTTTTAAAAAGCCAGTGGTGAATCCCAGACGGTGGCTCTTTTCTCTCTTTTTAGAAAACCTGGTTTTTGGTTAAAATAAAATAAAATAGCCATATCAAAAAACATAAATAAATAGAGTTAACATAAATCCGCATACATGGCATTTCTCCTGTCTTGCTGAATCTTAAGAGCAAACGTTTCACATTATAACAGCTCTTAAATGCCAATTTACATTTATACTTAGCAGGCTTTTTTCTTTCTTTTTTTGCCTGATTCATAAAATCATCGTGTTTCTGAAGAAATGATGGCCTCTTGTTTTTAGCAAACTGTGACGCACACGCCACGTCTCGCACAGAGCTGGTACGTTACCGGGGGAGCAGGCTGGGTACAAACCCGCCACTAGATCTTAACGTTTTGTAAGTTTGAATTCTTGGGAGCAAAACTCTGGGCCAGGGGAAGGAGAGGAAGGCGGTGGGTGAATGACTGAGACAAACTACTTTTCAAAGGAACTAGTTTTCTACTAGAGAAAGAAAGTTAGCCAACCCACGTGCCAGGGCGCCTTGCTCAGAGAGAGAAGCCCTTTTGCAGGTGAAGCTTTTTAGGGGGGATTGGGGAGCTTGATGGCTAACGACAAGCCACGAAGGTGACGTTTATCAAGGTCCCGAGGTTAGGTTCATCGCTACATCTGAATTCTTTCTCCTGCGGTCTCCTGGGTTTGGTGTGACGTTACAGACAGATGGTGCCTGGGACCGTCAGGTGTTAGCTGATGGCATTCTGGCTTTCTTACCACGGCCCTGAGATTTTTTTCAGGTGGGTCCGGGTCCCCAGGAAATCACGCGTGCCTCCCAGCGTCGTGGTCTCATCCTTGATGCACATGCTTGCTCCCTCCCCGTCATCACGCCCCTCCTGCTCGCTGCGCCCTCAGAGCGCCAGGCGCCATCTGTCACCCTGCCGTGGGGAGGGAATGAGAACCGGATTTATGAATGCGGCGACTGATGCGTTATCGAGGGCTCTCTAATTAGTTCGTCTCTGATTATCGTATAATTAAAGATATCCGTCATGGCCCGGCTCCACCCCGGCACGCCAGCCATGCCTCTTTGTCAGAAGTCTTGAAGGACACACGTGGTCGCACGCCGCCGGAGAAGGCGGGGTTGGTCCCTAGTTCAGCAGATGTTGCCCCGTCCCTTCCCACGGGTGACAACCGGGGGTTCGGGGCCTCCACCCCCGAGGCGTTCCATGAAGTCACGTGTCACGTTTGCCCCAAAGCGGGGCGGAGGCGAGGGAGGACTGGGGGTTCCCTGCTGCGTTTCTCTCATCCTGACCTCGGCGCCTGGCGTCTCGCTGAGTTAGGGAGACGGTGTGAGGTCAGCTGCCTCTCCGCTCCCAGGGGAGACCCACCCCACCCCCCAAACTTGGTCTGCAAAAGCAGGGTGCCCGGAGGACAAGAGAGAAGAGCAGTGGGATCAGGGGGTCTCGCTGACCCTTTCCTCTTTGCGTTCTTCTCAAAACGAAGAGAAGAGAGGTGCTGGGGGGGGGGCAGAGGGACTGTCCCCAGTCTCTGCTAGGGGCATTTTCACACCAGGACAGCGGGTCCAAGAGCACCACATGTAGATCTGTGGGGCTGATTTCTACGGTGTATGTTTTAAAATCGGGATAACAGTTCCCCAAGTACGGAACCCAATTCCCAAGTCAAAACGGGACTCGGGGACCTCCTCTGGGGACCCCCATCACTGTTCACCTTTCTACCTGAGCCTGGCTCTCTCTTGTAGATGCTCGTAAGACCCACACTTGCCTCCTCTTCCAAGGCTATTTCTAAAAATGTCCCTCTCTGTTTCCTATATAATATGTAGGAAGACATAGGCTGAATTCTTTAGCGTGTTTTATCTTTTTGTAAGTAATCGTTTTCAGCACAGAAACAATTCAATAGAACGTATACGCCCATCTTCAGAAGAAAGTATTTGGAGAAAAACAGTGCCTTTCATTTTAACCTCATTTTCCCGAAGACATTGGTAAAAATGAAATGGAATAAAATAAAAAAGTGAACTCAAGCAAACTAAAGAAGCAAAGCGCTCGAGATGAGCGGGCAGGTGGCACATTGACTGGGGTGGCAGGGAGTGACCACCTGCCTTAGGACTGCAGACAGAATCAGCCCCTCCTTGGTCTGGCCCACATTCCTGCTGTTAAAGAATTAGCAGATCTCATTAACAAAATAGTACTGGGGAATGCCTGTGTGAGCCCGAGTGCATCTATGTAGTTTGTCATTCACAAAAACGACAAAGATGTGATGCTAAATAAAGATAACGACGAGGAATGTATTCCTTGAAAACAATAATGAGTATTATAGTATTAATTTCCAAATATGATAAATAGCAGGCCATCAGCGCCCCGTGGCCGAGCGGGGACGCGCCACGCGGGGAGCCTGGGGACGCAGACACGCTTGCAAGGTTGTCACTCAGACACCCTTCCTCTGGCACGTCTGGGAAATTCCCTCTGAACCACCCCACGTCACCGCCTTCACGCGCACCCGCCATCCCCTTGCGCACGTCACAGCTGAGACCGGAGGGGCAGGAATCCAGCTCCCACTCAGTGCTCCCTCCTTGTTCCCACCCCCCAAATCCAAAGCATCCATTTTAAAATGTATTTTGCCTTTTCCAGCTTTATGGGGGTCCACGTGACAATAAACATTGTCTCTTTAGCGTGTAGAATGCGATCGTTTGATATACGCATACATCACGAAACAGTCGCCACGATGAAGCTAACGATACACCCAGCATCTCACTGTGTCATCACTTGTGCTAACAAAGTGATAACCCTCCATCCCACGCGGGCCCAGGTCCCCGTGGTGTTCGACCTTTGACCTTCGCATCACCCCACTCCGTCTGTTCAGGGGGCGACCATCGTGATTTTTTCCCCCAAAGAGTACATCTGAGCACGTGCTCACGGCCACATGACAGTGACTGTTGCTTTGTCACTCTTCCTACCCCGTCCTTCAGGGTCCAGATCACACACACTGTCATTCCCGTCATACCACAGCTGCTACCTGTCCCCTGCCTGTCACGCTTGTCCCAACCTCATATGGTGTCTCAGCCCAGGAATGCTGGGCCCCTCCCTGAGTCCCAACCAGGAATGCCAACCCTCCTGTCTCTTCAAGGACAAACAGAAGATACTTCGTCCTCTAGGACTGCCTGCAGTGTCACCTCCTCCACTTGTCCCTTCCCAGTCACATGTAGGTGTCTCTGCCCTGGGCCTCTCTAGCTCCTGCACTGAATTTAGTTACTCCTCTCAGTTGTGTTGAAATTGTCTACATTTACCTGACTCATCCTTAGATACGAAGCATTTTTTGTTGTTGTCATTGCTTTTTGTTTTGTTTTGTTTTGTTTTTGAGGTGACCAGTTGTGAGTTTTGTCATCTTGGACACTTTCTAAGTATTGCAATTTATTTCCATATTTTTATTTCTGTAGTTCCTGTGCACAGCCCAACGCAGGGTCTCAATACACATTCGTTAAAAGGGAATGACTTTCTCTACGCGACACTCAAAGAGGAGAAAACATGATTTTCCAGATTGGAGACACCTCTGCAAGGAAAGGGCGTGGACAGACACAGGGCACAGTAAAGCGGTCCCACGCCAAGACAGCTGGATGTCCTTGGTGATGCTAAGCAGTGACCTGTCCTAAAACAGTCTTATCCCCTGAGCGGCTTCTCTTTAAAACGGTGACCGCCTGAGGAACACAGAAACTCGTCCTGACTCGGCTGCTGCCTGAGAATAAAGCCGCTCGTCCTCTTCGTTACTAACCCGAGCTGAGTGCTCCCCACGCCCCGCAGCACCTCACAGCCCCCGTGAGACCCTCGGCCTCAGCGGGGATCCCCAGATGCGCCCAGCCCTGCGCCCCGCTGGCATCTTAACGAAGGTGTGGAAGAGAAGGTGTGTACGACAGAACCGTCTCCTGCCCCTCTCCACCCCATAAAGCATATTCTCTGTAGACCCACAGTCCAACGCCTTGGGGCAAAGCAGGACCATTTTCAACGTCACCCAGATGAAGAGAGAATATCCTTTGAAAGAAATCTGTTCGAAGGAGTGAACAGAAACCAACAGCCACTCCCTAGGGAAAAAAAGGAAAAACCACAGTTATATCTGTAGTATTTTTTAATATCAGTTTGATGAGCTCTAAGTTATAACCAGGTCTGGTGCCATGTAATTTGCAGCATAATTTCCCTGTCTGTTTATCTCTCCATCCATCCGCCCATTCATATGCATATAACACGGGCAGGAAATCTGGTGTCTGTTGCTAGTTCACAAACCAGTGTCTGCTCTCAACAACATCTGAATACAAATGTGATTAAATTTGATGCCGTGCCCATTTTTCATTTATCAGATTTCCGAACGGGACGCCTTGGCAGCTGTCCTATGCTAATGTGCTTTCTGTTTAACCCCCTGAGTCCCGACTCCCCTCGGCAGACAAAGCCCCTCTGCAGAGAGATGGGAAACTCAGCGACCACGATGCGTCTCTACAGAAAGTGCTTCTCCAGCACGTCAGGGGAAGAAGGATGGGGAGACAGCTGAGAATGACATTGGAAAACGGAAGAAAGGCTCCAGATCACTGTGATTTTGACCCAAGAGATCACATAGCCCGTCCTTCTCAGAAATCCATGTCCCGTGACTCACCTGGGGGCGCAGTTCCATCTGGGGGCCCGCAGTGGGACCCCAGCGAGGGGCCGCATTCCTAACAGCCCCCCAGGCCAGGGAAGCCCCGCCCACATGCCGTGATGCTGTCTAGCTGGTCCGCGGCTTCCTAAATGTGGTACCCATGTAACAGCCTGACGGACGGAGGCTCCTTCCCAGAATCACTCGTCGGGCGTTCCTGGGAGGGGGTCTTCAGATGGCATCGTTGTCAGCCAACTCACATGACCGCCCAGGTTGGGGAACCTCAGAAACCGAAGCCCAGAAGGAAAAGGAAGTTGCTGATGGAGAGACTTGGACGCAGATTCTGAGGAAGAGCTTTGCCGCCAAACCCGTCACGACGGAGATGGCAGAATCGGAACGGAGGTTGGAGAATACGCCGGAGCATTCAACTGAGGTTCCAGAACATCGAGGTGCTGCCGACGAAGTGTACGGGTGACCGAGACAGGTCCCGGGAAGGAGCGACGTTGTCCAGCTGTTCCATCAGGCAAACCGAAGAGAGCAGAGTACCCACAAGGACAATGACACACCTGTGCTAACGAACAAGCCAGCGGGTGTGCGGAAAGCCACACCTATTTACACAAACATTGACGACTCAGTTCCCAAGCCGGCCTCTACAGAAGGGGAGCTGCATGGGGGCTCCCCACTTCTCCAGCCTCTAAGACCCCCACGGCCTTCCAAGAATCCCCGCCACCCAGCACCCATGAGCATCTTCACCCACAGTGGTACGGATGGAGCACCACGAGCCAAAACACCAGCATCCGACCGGGCACGCTCGGTGAGGAAGAGAGGTGTGAACACCCACCTGTTCTCCCTGCCACAGGTGAACCGGCGTCAGCTTTCCTTTCCTCCGAACGCGAACGCGGGTCTCGATCTCTGAGGCTTGTGGGCAAACCCCTAAATATGCATTTCCTATATGTGGGGAGAGACAGGAGTAAGTACGCTAAGAAAGGATTCTGTACACCTTCCTTTCCTTTTGAGGGACAAGAAAACACTTTCATTGTTTACCTTAAAAGGTATAACAAATTAAAAATCACAATTCTTATAAAAGCAGAAAACTATAGAAATGACAAACCCACCAAACCCACCCCACAGAGCACCTGCTAGGAATACAACAGCCATTGAAAGGGCGATGTCCTTAGGGTCACCTAAGCGTGTTTCGGGCACACAGTGTGGATTAAGAAAACCAAACACGTGTAACAGGCTGGGACATGCTGTGAGCTCCGAGCAAAAGGCTTTTGGTCAACACGGGCCAGGTAAGTCTCCATAGGTATATGCATACAAAGTGTTTAAAGTCTGGGAAATTCTGGCAATCAAGGAGTAATTAGCTTTGTGCACAAGAGATATCGGAAATGCTATTTTATTTGCAAGAGAAAACTTTTGCACGCGCATGAATATCTAGCTACAGAGAAATGGATCAGGATGTTACGTGTGTAAGGTTCTAAAGTCACTTAAAAATGGGGGCGGAGAGAAGTGAGTACATAGGGGTTCTTTTCAGTTTAAATACATCGAATCTAAAATTTCTTACAATGTGGTTTGTGGAAATAGGGAGCTTCTCACGTTGAATCGGAAGAGTATAGGAGTGCACAAACGCAACCTAAGTACACTTAAACAGCCACAGAAAAATAAAACCTGAAAAAATATGCAAAACGTTTCCTCATCGCCCAAATGAAGAAAATAACGCCTGTGTTCTAGGAAACTTGTACAAAGCATAGGCGAGCTTTACAGAGAATCTTTATAGAGAACCTAGCACGGCGCTCACTAAATTATCTATATTATTAACTATAATCAATGCTAATCACATTAACCACTATAATTAACAGGTGCCGAGGAAGGCTGGAATTGTGAACTTTTTCTTATTTTTTTTCATCTTACATAATAATCAAATGCCGTGTCTCCCGCCTTCACCTTCCGTCTGTGGGCATTCGAAGGGTTAACACCCGCCCAGCTCCCCACCCACCCAGCCAGCCCAGCTTTTATCCTCTGGCTGGTGAGTCTGTCCCCAACCAATCCCCAGACACAAAGCCCGAATCAAAGGCATGGGGGTGGGGCGCAAGCAGGGTGGCTTTCCCTGCTTTTCCACAGAAAAATGAGAGGAAAAAGCAAAATGTCCTTTTCAAAAAATAAATGCTAAGTGCTAGACTCCCGTCTGGTACCCCCACCCCCACCCCGCGAGGAGCCGGCCTTGTTAGGTGGGGATTCGTCAGCGTTTCTTATTGTCTCCAGGAGGACACAGATAAAGCCACAGAGGAGTTGCCTGGTCACTCCCGCTGACTGGAGATGGAGAGTGACGTGCACCAGACTCCTTTCTGTCCTGCTCGGTGGACCCAGTTCAAAGGGACCTGGATCTGTGTGTCACAGCTGCCAGTCCCCAGTCAAACTGGGCGTCTTGAGCAGATTTGCTGGTGGAGGACTGAAGCACACGCAGTTAGTGTGGGCTGGTGTCTCTCTCTCTCTCTCTCTCTCTCTCTCTCTCTCTCTCTCTCTCTCTCTCTCCCTGTCTCTCTCCCTCTCCCTCTCTCTCATTCTCTCTCTCTCTCATCTCTGACCTGGTTAGCATCTCCTGAAGCCCCGATCGACCACGCTCTAGGCTGTGCACATGAATCTCATTGGATTGGTTTATATTTTCAGCTTTGTGAACAACAAAAAAAACAGAATCTGGGAGTGCTACCTCACCTTCGAGCTTCTGCAGAAAGAAGGATTTAAACTCCTATTCAAAACAGAGCTGATTGTAATTGGGAAAAATTCTCCTGCCTGAGGCACTTTGAGTCAATTAATTGTTTTTTTTTTAAATGTTAATAGAGAAAATAAATTTTTTTTTACCTTTATGGGTTTTTTTTAAGGAAGTGATTCAAGAAAATTGCTAGGCTATTAACCAAGCTAATTCTGGGGCCACAGGGGCCCCAAGAGCTGAGTGGGTTTGGGGATGGCTGAAATACAATACATGGATAACTGGGTAATCACATCAGGAGAAGCATCCATGTGATGACAAGACTGCGTTTGCACGGAGTGTGTGTGGGAGAGGGGGGAGGGTGGTGCAGAGAGGAGGGGCAGAGACAGAGACTGAGACAGGGAAAGAGGGGGTGATGGGAACGGTGATGCGATCGTGTTATCTGGAAACGAGAGGCATAGTCTCAGTGGTTTTGTAAATCTGGTTGATGCCAAAGCAACTCCTTTTAAACTTGAAAATATGTAAAATGGAAAGAAAATGCAGCAAGAATATGTTCAGAGGAACTGACTCCCTCTAACTGATGGAAAACGGAAGGAAGGAAGGAAGGAAGGAAGGAAGGAAGGAAGGAAGGAAGGAAGGAGAGAGGGAGGGAAAGAAAAAAGATAACTACTGAGAAACCAAACTCAAGAGAAGAGAGCTCAGGCGCTGAGACCTGGGAGCTGTGACTCTGGGTCAAGTTATTTCCAGATCCCCAGAGAGTCCTCAACACGTTTCAGGATGAAGTGGACGTCACTGGTGAATTCACATCAGTACGTACGTGCGGTTTAACTTTAGCCTCGACTGTGAGAGAGCGGACAAGATTGTTTTCAAATTCTCTTTGTGCTCTAATTTTAAAAAATTCTCCATTAACATTTCAGAAAACCCATGAAAATCCTTAACACCCTTTTCCTTCCTGTGATAAACACACACACACATACCCACATGTCTACGCGCGCGCACACACACACACACGCACATGCACACACACACCCCACAGTAATGAATAGAGCCAAACACACGTTCCACAATTCATTTTTCTTCTCATGTAGCTCAGGCTTCTGTTCCTGGCACTTTGAAACAAGCAGCCTGCACTGAATGATGGGAGCAGCGGGGCCAGAACTGAGCAGGCTTCCCGGGGCGCTCACGCTCCCCCTGGGGCCGACGGCTGTACGAACGACGCACTCGATTCAACCACAAGGAATCCTCCCATTCACCTACCAGAGACCGGAAATGGGGTGACTGGATTCATGAAATATTCTAGTAAGCAGTGAGGCTCCATCGATCCACGATGGAGTTCTATGTGTAGCGTGTACATCATTGTGTGTGGGCCTCACGGAACACAACCTCAGCCCTCACGATGTGGCTCAGAATGGACCCCAGGCTCGTCAGCCCAGTGACAGCCAGTGACATCGGGGCCTCGCTGGTCTATGACTCCATGTGCTGAACACTGACGTAGGAAAATCTCCAGAGAGAGCCCACGCCGCCTGGATCCAGAGCATGGTCCGAGAAGGAAGGCACACTAAGATGTATCGCCGGGAAGGGACAAAGCTGACGAGAAGAAGGTGTAAAAACTGAAGAGATAAAAATTGAATTCTAACAGCTATGAAAATCCACAGCTAACATACTCGATGGTGATGACCTAAAATGTTCCCACACAGGTCAGAAACCAGCCAAGGATATCCCTCTCGCCTTTCTTCCTCAGCATCCTCCCAGAAGTCCTGCTTTTTTGCAATAAGACAAGAAAAGGAAAGACAAAATACACAGATTGGAAAGAAAGAAATAAAATTGTCATCGTTCACAGAAATACGAAAGAAGCAACAAAAAAAATTTCTGGAACAAATAAGTGATAATAGCAAGGTATAGGATACAAAAGTCATTTTTCTAAATTAGTGGAATTTGACATTTAAAATGTGGTACTCTTTACAAAGAGCACATGTATATCTAAATATTTAATTTTTACAATCAAAAATCAAATCTTTTGATATGCCTCTAACTATGTGCAATCTATATGAGAAAAAATTGTAAAACACTAATGGAAGAAATTAGAAAACTAAATCAATGGAGAGATAGTCCATGTTCATGGATAGGAGGATTCAATATTGTCGAGATGTCAGTTCTTCTCAGCTTGATTTATAGATTCAATGCAATTCCATTAAAACTCTCAGCCAATTACCTTGTGGATCTAAACAGACTAATTCTACAGATTATCTGGAAGAGCAAAAGACTCGGAATAGCCAACACAATATTAAAGAAGGACAGAGTTGGAGGACTGATGCTACCCGACTTCAAGACTTACGGCGGAGCCGCAGTCATCTAGACGGTGTGGTATCAGTGAAAGAATAGACGAGCGAATCGATGGGATAAGTTCAGAGCTGAGAAGCAGACCTACATCGATATAGCAGGCTGTCCTTTAACAAAGGAGTGAAAGCAGCAGTGAAGCAAAAATAGTTTCTTCACCAAATGCTGATGGAACATATGAACGTGTACATGCTAAAAAAACGAAATGAATCCAGACACAAACTTTTCATCCTTCACAGAAATTAACTCTGAATAAATCATAGGCCTACATGTAAAACACAAAACTATAAAAATCCTGAGGATAACGTAGGAGAAAATTTAGATGACCTTGGGTATGGTGATACCTTTCTAGATACACACCCAAATCACAATTTATGAAAGAAATCATTGACTAGCTGGAATTCATTAAAATTAAAAACTTCTGCTTTGCTCTGTTTGGTGAGAGAAAATGCCACGAGACTCAGAAGACCTGCCACCCACTGAGAGAAAATATTTACAAAATACGTACTTTATAAAAGACTATTATCCAAATATACAAAGAACTCATTAAACAATAAGGAAATGAACAACTCAATTAAGAAACAGGCAAAAGATCTGGAGAGACACCCCACCAAAGATATATAAATAATAAATAAACATTTTTTTTAAAAAAGTTCCACTTCAAATGTCGTCAGGGAAATGCAAATTAAAACAACGGTGAGACACCACTGTGAACCGCCATTGCACTGACGATGTAAGATGCTGGTGAGGATGCGGAGCCACCGGAACTCTCTCTCATCACTGGTGGGATGAGATGTAGTGCTTCCACTTTGAAAGACCATCGTGCCAAAACTGTACATACTTTCATCATTCGGTCCAGCAATCATGAACCTTGGTATTCCAAATGAGCTGAAAACCCTATAACCTGTTACTACATAACAAACCACTCACAAACGTAGTGGCCTAAAACCAGTGACACGTTATTTTCCACAGCTCCGCAAGTCGGACAGTCTCAGCTGGGGATGAGGGAGCTCAGTTGTTGTTGTTTTGTGTTAACCCAGGGCTCCCAAGAGAGCAAAGCAGCAGCTTCCATGCCCCTTTGGGCCTCAGCGAGGCTCAGCGAGACACCATGTCTACCACACCCACTGCTCAAAGCTGTCTTGCCTTCGAATGCACACAAAGGGGTGAAAATGATTGGACGGTTTTTGCTCCCCTGTGCTGTCAGCAGACAGTGATGATCCCAGGGGCTATGTCACCTGGACAGGTGAGCTGAACTGTCACCTCAGCACATCAATCTATAAACCAGAAATAACCCCAACCTCACAGCATCACAAGGAAGGCTGGGGTAGCAGTGAGCGTGCAGCTCACACCCAGTCACAAGGGTGCCACGGGAAGAACATGCTTTTATGCTCGGCTTTCTGTTTAGTCCTCACAGCACCTGAGAGAGGCTGGGAGGGAATGACAGCTCTGGGGACAAGCTGGTAGCCGTGTGCATAGGCAACAGGGGTGAGAGGCCTGAATGCACCCCCGTACCCCGCTAGGTGACATTCTCACAGGTGCAGAACATTTCATCCCATGAGTAATGAAAGAGAGTTCCAGTGGCTCTACATCCTCACCAGCATCTGACATCGTCAGTGCGATGGCGGTTCACAGTGGTGTCTCATCGTTGTTTTAATTTGCATTTCTCTGATGACATTTGAAAGAGAAAGTGACCTCTCTACTGAGGACTCCACAGAAGTCCCTAAAGAGCACGAGTGATTCACTTCCGGGGCCAGCTGCACCCATGAGCACCCAGGGTCAGAGTCACCACACCTGGTGGCTTTGTCCGAAAATGAGTTTCCTGAGCCCCAGGAGTTCAGAGGACCCCTGATTACAGTTTCCTCTCCACGGTGACAGTGTCCGGTTCAGATCTGTTCAGAATTTGGCAGGGCGACTTCCCTGGCCAGGGGCAGTGACGAGCAGAAGTAGCTGATGATTGTTGATGTTTAATAATGTCCTCTCTTCTCACAATCAAATGCGGCCTGATTTGTCATAAGCCTGGACTCCTTATTTCACACAGCTGTCTAGGGTTTTACGCATTGAATGATCTTTCTAAACGACACAGGAGGAAGTCCCCACATCTCTATGTCACTGTGAATTCGTAGGACTCGGTCTGAGACTGCATTTCCACTGACCCAAAGCCCGTGACTAAACCCTTAAAGCAGAAAGTGGGAAAGCAGGAACACTCACTGCCAGGTCAGAGATTCACTCAAATGCCCCGTGATTTAGAAGCACCCACAGTAGACGTGCAAACACAAATAAGCAGACAGCCAAAGCGTCCCACATTTAAACGTCCGCCCATCATGGGCGAAGGCAAACTAACGGTTGTCTCTGATGGCTGCTGAGCGCACACGTCTGAGGTGCTGACACGCAGACTACACTCTCCGCTCACACGGGCCTTGGCGTAAGTCAGCGTGGTGGGGGGTGGGTGTCACCTCTATGTGCTAGAGGATGGATGGGTTCCCAGGACACCTTGCCAAGGGCTGGAGACGGAAAGTCAAGAGCCTGGACAAGAACACCTGCCTTCCGGAATCGGGGTCCACTCCGGGCAGCCGGACCCGAAGTGCCAGTGACAAAATAGTACCCATTGGATTCTGGGCTTCGTGTCTTCGTGTCCATCAATTTTGTAGCAAAGCATTTGGTGCGTTGTACTTTTAGGGCATGTCCAACCAGTCGAAAGTCAGACTCTATTTCGCAAAGGCCTTTGTCACTCACACGGCTAGAAGCCAGCGTGTTTCTTCGACCTGTCAGAGGGAGACGCGGGAGGTGCTTGTCTGATGTGGGACCGATACATCTGGGATCAGAACTTTAGAAGCACAGGACACAGGGCGAGCACTCAGGAGGACCCAGACGGGCTTGAAACACATGCCGAGGTTACTCCCCGGACAGGGGAACGTGTAGAGCTGTGAACTGGGGTTCAGAGACGCGGCTACGTCGTGCAGAATGGCGTGGATAAACTTATTCTTGAAAATAACGGGGAGGACGGCCAGCGCCAGCTCCATAGTCCGTCTGAGCTTCTGGTGTGTGTCGTGGGTCAGGTTTACCTCCTGGGGGACCCCAGCCAGGAGCGCCGGGTGCTCTGGGTGACGGGCGTAGCTCATGGGGGCCCCATTCCCGGGCCCGGGAGACCTCGCGACTGGCGGTTTTGCCCAGAACAGGCCCCGGGAACGGGGCTGCGTTTCAGGAGTAAGTGAGGCTCTGTTAGCATTCAGCCCGGAGAAGACACACATGATGAGAGGGACAAAATCGAGATTCCAGGCACGTCAAGGGCACAGGAACATTGTCAGATGGCTGATGGTTACAGAGGCGGGTGGGCCCAGGGGCATGTAGGCCTAGCCACGGCCCCTGAGGGCACGGAGCGGGGTGCACAGAGCAGTCTGTGACACCCTCCGCCTCCGGCCCCCACGTCACAGTGCTCGGCTCTCCGACGGCCGCCCATTAAAACCGCCCTCGTGACGCCACGGAGAAGGCAGCTCAGTTCTCAAAGATTTTTAAAAGCAAAAGACAACTAACTACCCAACCGTGCCGGCCAAGGGGAGCCGAGCTCTATGCGATCACCAGCCGGGAAGGCGGTTGCGCTGGGGGCGGCATGGGGTGGCCCAGCAGGGCCCGGGGTTCAGGGCTGCACCCCTCCTTCCTCTTGTTGCCCCGAGCACCACGGGCGACCAGGTCCCGTGGTTGTCGCACAGGCCGGTCACTCTGGCGGGACAGGGATTACGAGCTGTGTGTCCACTGCCTACCTCTGCCTCGTTTCTGTATTTCTGCTGTAAAACTCATGATGCGGGAGATGCGCTCGCCTCCGTCCCTTGCGGGCGGCGCCGGGCGCCCTCAGTCTGCAAGCATTAGCAGAATAAAAACGGTTTTGCATCATTGGATCATCTCTGTATTCTATGTCAGCATGTTAAAGGGTTTGCCACGTCTTCAGCGCAGCCAGACAACGTAAGAGCCGGGGTAGGCATGACAGGTAATAGCAGAGTCAACTTTTCACTGTTGCACTCGGAGTCCTGTGTGCGTGTGCGCGCGTGTGCGTGCACTCCTGCTTTGCCAAAGCACTAGTCATTAAGTAGGCATGCTTTAAGATCTGCTAAGAAGCATAATGGCTCTCAACCTTTCTGACTTTAAAATGTTCTATAATCACCTTCCATTAGCACCACCAGAAAAAGCCTGGCTTTGGTGCAAAGCACAGAACTCATTCGCCTCCCTCTCCCCCCGCCCCCGCCCCAGCTCCAATAATCCCTCGTGCCTGCAACATTCCAGACCTTTGGGCTCTGAAGGAAAGAAATTAGTCTACTATTCTTTTTTTATTTTTGTCATCAGAAAAAGTTCCAGACTTCACAGCTAACAATGATTGGAAAACGGCTCAGTTTTCCATAATTATGTTTTATAAAAAGACTGGAGAACAGGGAAATCAGTTCTCCCACTTGACGCCTGAGGACGCTGGGCCTGCTTTCCCTCGCCTGTGCCAAACGCACCCAGGATTCTAATCCCCTCTGACCGCCAGATGGTGAAAGGACTGTGAACAGACGAGTACACGACGAAGCTCACAGATCTGGAGATGCGCAGCGTGGAGCGGACACGAAGAGGCCGAGGCAGGAGGCGACAGCTGTCACCCTGGGCCTAAAGAACCATCCTATGCCGGAGAGAGCCCACGGGCTGTCTGAGCAGAGAGGACAGAGGGCCAGTCTCCGGGCACCGTTGGCAGGAAAGCCTGTCTCGGCCAGAGTTCTCGAAAGCCCGTCCATGAAACGACACGGGTTCTACACGTTGCTAGTTGTGAAAGATGCTCTCTGAAAAAAAAACATCATTTCTTAGAGACACCAGAGCCCAGCCACACCCTATGGAATTGTTGAACTTCAATAGTTTCAGAAAACGGTCTTAATGGTGTGCCGAGGCCTTTCCTTGTCCTGGTTCACTAGTTCTGAGTGGATTTCAATATGCATTCTATCAAAATACTCAGCTGCCTGCATTTAAAGACACAACCCACAGAAAGCAACCAAGCGGGCCCCTGACCTCCCTGCTAAGAAAACACAGAAGAGGTTTCACGAGGATTTAATTTTGCAGAAAACACAAAGCGCCCGGAATCAGCTCTTTGTGACATGGATGTTAGCTTCGTCTTTGTCGGAGCAGGGGCCGCTAACCAACGAGTTTCTCTGAGCAGAGGAGAGACAAGGCGGAGGAGAGCAGACAGGTGACAGGCCACCTGACCTCGCCCACCCCGGGTCCCCGTGGGTCCATGTTCACGGCAAACCCTCAGAGGTGACTCAGAAAAGCAATGTGGCAGAGTCATCATCACCTTCTCTTCAGAAGCAGCGAGACTCACTGGACAGAGTGTATGTTTTAGAGTCAGATTTACAAGTTAAATGACGTTGGAAAATGATTCATTTTCTCAAGGCCTCACCTTCTTCATCTTTAAAGTACAGAGAGCAAAGTTTGCTCCATGGGCTGAACGGTGATCCCAACACACTCACATGTCACCGTCCTGTTCACAGGCGGACGTCCCTCGGGACCTCCACATGGGACCTTTTAGAAAGTACGCTTAGCACAGAAGTGGCCCCTTAAGCAGGGGTCGCCTGGAGGGAGTAGGTGGACCCCTGCGCCCGTACGGCTGGCGTCCTCACAGGGAGTGGACATGTGGACACAAACGCCACAGGGAGAGCCCACGGGAAGATGAAGGCGGAGATCGGGGTGAGGCGTCTAGAAGCCAAGGGCCCGAGAAATTCCGACGAGGTCCGGTGGCCTGTCACCTGTCCACTCCCCTCCCTCACCCTCGCGGGGTCTTCTGTGCGTCGCCCTCACCACAGGGCGAGCTCGTTGTCCCTTCACTGATGCTGTTTGATGGGTGAAACACCAAGCCTGGGGACCTGTGGGCGCAGCTGAACCCCCATCTCGCGCATTCGCCCCGGGTGCCCACCCCCGTGGGTCATGGTGTGCCCGTCCATGACCAAACCCCCGCGCGTAAGCAGGAACGAGCGTCTCCCGGGGAAATGAGAAAGCGGCCCCCTGCTGAGAAGTCCCAGCCGCCACGTGGGCCCTGGGCCCTTCCATTCTCACCGACTCACCGCCCGGTGACAGGCGGCGACGTTTCACGCAGGCCCCCGCTTCTGGGGGATGCTGGCATCGCCTGACTTTCGAGGCCTGGGGCTCTGGCTCCGGGCAGCCACAGCGAGTGGCATCCCCTGTGGACCCCCGCCCCTGACACGAGCTCAGCGGCCCCCAGGAGCCGCCCTCCCTCCAGGCTCCCGCGAAACGGGGTTTGCTCCAAGCC
This sequence comes from Macroglossus sobrinus, assembly GCA_004027375.1. Lineage (NCBI taxonomy): Eukaryota > Metazoa > Chordata > Mammalia > Chiroptera > Pteropodidae > Macroglossus > Macroglossus sobrinus. Next base: position 19,727 of record PVKZ01005931.1, on the reverse strand, counting down.
CCCGGCCGCCGCCCCCACCTGTGTTCGATCAGAGTTCCCCGTATGCACCTTCGAATCCTCCATCCTCCCCTGCATCACGGCCACACGGCAGGCGTGCGGCCGGCTCGGTGCCCCCTGCGTGGGGGGAGCCGCGGGGAGGTGTCTGCTGGATGTCACCTCTCCCCACCACCCCTGCCCACATTCCACTTTTTCTAGAGTCATAAGCTCTAGGCCAGCCATAGGACAAGCTTGCTGCGAACAGCTTTCTGGAAGCCTCCTCCTCGCCTCACTCCTGACCTGGCAGAATCATGAACACTACGCGCATAGAACACCTCCCGTGCACACACACGCACACACACGCACACACATGCACACACGCACACACGTACACACACACTGACCCTGAGTGTGTCCTTAACCCTTAACCCTCCCAGCCCGCTGCTCAAATGTTTGCAGGAAAACCAGAACACTCAGCTGCGAGTGGTTGAATCCAAACTCTGCCCCTCTGCGTAGGGGACCAGATAATAAATACGTCGTCACCACCGAGACATCTCTGTGAGTGGCAGGGGCCATCGTGACATCGGTAAGACAAGCAGCCATGAAATGTCTCTTTCCTAGAGGAGGGCGAATCTGAGGGAAGTTTCCCGGGAACGTATGAGAAGCAAAGGCGGAGGACAGTTGTGGGGAATGCGGGTGTGAGTGGACACGTGGGTCCCGGCCACGCTCGGTGTGGGGCTGGGAGGTGTGGGCCGCTCCGAGGTCCTTGGTCAGTGACCCGGATCTAGGCTCCGGGGCTCCTGCTCCAGGAGGCAGGGACGTACAAGACGGACACTGGGTCATAAACCCACAGGGAGATATTACGACCACGAAATGGCTTAGCTCATCCTCGTGGGACCGGAGGTGCCCACGTGGGCGTCAGCCCTGCCTGGCACCTGTCGGAGCCAGAATCAGCCGGGCCAGGTGAGCAGGGGCCGACACGCATCAACATTTCAAACGCGGGGGACACTGAGTGTGCAGAGAGCCCCCCCCCCCGATCCACATGCGGGGGACGATGGGACACATGAGAAGCCCTCGGCACCCCTTCTCCTCGTGGGCCCAGGACCCTGAAGGGAACTGTGCCTGTCCGCGGTCAGGCGGGGGGTGGTGGCCGTGACAGAAACGCTGCTCTGTCACTGCCCCCGTGCCGGTGTGAACTGAGGGGACACCGACTGGAGTAGGCAAAAGTAAATAATACATAACACTACATCGTAAGTGGGGGGCAGGAGCCCCGCCTGCAGCGGGTGCTGCCCCTGGAGTGCTGACCAGACGGGCGACTCGCAAGGCCCTGCTGGTGTGTCACGGAGGGAAAGGAAGGTGACTCCAGTGGGACACCCGGCGGACACCGCCCGGCCAGGCGGCAGGCGAGGGGGCTGGGGCGGTGACCGCTTCGTGCTCTGGCTGCTTTCTTCACACCATGTGCACGAGGAGGCCGTCACTCTGTCCATCAGTGTCGTGAGCTGTCACTGTCGCTCTCCACGGACTGTTCGATGCTCACGTGGTCTCATACCCGTCCCGTGGTCCCACCTGTGCCATCTGACAGGTGACCTAGTTCTCTGAGCGCTTCCTTGCTTTCCGGCACGAGGAGGTTTTGAAAGAGAGTGTGGACACCGTCTCTCCCATTTCCACATCGCGGAGACGGAGAGTTTGTAGTCAGGTTATGTGTATTCGAGCATCTAATCTACCCACGAGAAGGCGTTTCGAATCCCAGACAGCGTCTGTGGGCGGGGCCTGAGTCTGGGGTCTCCCAGACGGGGAGGGTCCCCCGGACGTTCATTTTCAGATCGGAACCGCGGGGCTGGGAAACGGGAACTGCCTGTGTGAGGCCCCGAAGGAAGCTGACGCCCCTTTTATGACACCCCCTGAGCGGGGGCCAGAGGGGCGCGGCTCGGACGGACGGCAGTGGAAGTGGAGACGGGGTGAGCCCCCCCAGGCTCTCCGTGGAGGCTGCAGCGTTGGCTCCTGGGTCTGACCACAGCAGCCCCATAAACCGGTTTTTATTGCAACGCGCATGCCAGGCTCGGCAGACACCCCGCGTTTACAGATGGCCGTTAACTCTTTTTCCCCTAACGTGGTGCATTCCACTCGCTCACACACTCACACGCACACGCACACACGCGTCATAAATCGTGAGCAGAGAGAGGCTGCAACACAGCTAAACACCGAGAAGTAAATGCTTCTCGTTATTCCCTCGTTATTCGTTATTTCTTGCAGGATTTAAATACATCTTAAGGAGCGTCTTTGACGAAGCCGTCAGTCCCCCTACGAGGCTTCAGAGCTTCTCGGGGTACGATCCCTCGGTGGTCCCGGAGGCTGCTGGGAAGAAGGGGGCCCATGCCACGGTATCCGAGGGTCTGCGATAGGGACATCGGCTTCTGTCATTCCGGGGGTCCCCGGCCATCAAGCAAAAGCGATGTTAAGGGTATTCCCCATACCCAGAATCTTCACACTGAACCTTGCTGGATTTGAGGGAATTTTTAAATACAACCATTGTAAGCGCAGAGAGTTTATGTGGTAGGAAAGGACCGCCATGGAGGGGAGGGCGTTCTGAGTGCCCCGTGAGAGGCGCTGACCGGACGACGCTGTCTGGGAGGCCTGGGGCTCCCCGTGCACCGCTCTGCGGGGGACAGGAGAGTGAGGTGGAAATGCCCCAGCATCCCTCGAATGCTCTGGTGACTGAGCAGTGTTGTCACTGCAGGAACAAGAGGGTGTTGGGGTTTCTGTTCACCCATGAGACCAGGGGGCCCCAGCCCCCGGGCCGTGGACAGCACCAGACGGTGGCCTGTGAGGACCCGGGCCGCATGGCAGGAGGGGAGCAGTGGGGGAGTGAGCGAAGCTCCATCCACAGCTGCAGCCGCCCCCAGCGCCAGCATCCCCGCCTCAGCTCCGCCTCAGATCACCAGTCGTTAGATTCCCTGGTGCCACTAAGGTTGCTGCTGCGTTAGACCAATCATTTCACAAACACGTGCTCGCGAACGCGTGCTGCGTCCCGGGGTGTGAGCGAGGAGGCGAGACACTGTCCCCAATGAAGAGGACGCGACAGCTTAACGAGCGAGGAATGTCACGGGCACCGTTGCTGGGACAGGGAGGGAAGCCGAGCGCGGACGGGGTCTCTGGGCAGAGAGGGGCCTGAGGGAGTGTCTTGGATGTGGCGGTTCATCCACTCAAAGCTGCAGCTGGTTCCCCTCCAAACTCACCGCCAAGAGGTCTGAGCTCCCCGCGCCCGAGATGCCTCACGGAAGGAGGAGCGAGACTCGCTCGTGGGGCTCCGGACCCAGCCGACATTCTCCCTTCTACTCCCGCAGGAAGCCCCGCACCCACGTCCCTGATCGTCGCGAAACCGTTCACGGGATGCTCCGACACGGGGAGGAGAAAAGGGGACAGGAGAGGACGCAGAGCCAGCCGGAGCTGCGCCCTCCATCCGCGCCCGTCCGTGCGCTGGGTTAGGAAGGCGGTGCGCGTGGCTTCTCTTAGACGCATGATGATGGCGGTGGACACTGATGGGACACGTTCGAAGGACAGAGAGGTCATTTTGGCCTGAAATCAGAGAAGGCTCTGGAAAAGCGGCAGCTTGAGAATCAGACCTCAAAGCCTTGAGGAAGGACCAGACCTTGAACGCAGAAAGACGACAAATACGGCCATGGTGGGTGTGGGGGACAGGTGAGGGCGGGGGACAGGTGAGGGTGGGGGACAGGGAGGCAGGGGAGGTGTGAGAGCCGATGCTGGCCCCAGAGGCCACAGGACGCTGTCCCCTGAGGCTGGGTGGCAGCACCTCAGGGCTGCACTGATGGCCCCAGGTGCAAGGCCCAGCCTCAGCGCTCTCCCGAGGACGCCAAAGACCACAACATAAATACGTACCAAACACACATCACACTGAGCGAAAGAAAAAGGACCCGAAATAGTTCATATTACAAGATTCCACTTGTGCGAAATTCTAAGAAAACCAGAACCAATATATGTGATGAGATCGTCTGAGTCCAGACGGGGGGAGTTCGGCTGCAGAAAGATGCCCGGGCGTTTGGGGTGACGTGATACGTCAATGGGGGTAGCATTTGCAGGAGTGTATACGTTGGTCCAAAACCACTGAGGTGTACACTTAAAATGGGTACACTCAATCATAAACTATAGCTCAGAAAAGTGTTTAAAAAGTGTGTCCCCAATGCCCCTACAGAATTCGGCTGTGGTCCCTAGATCTGCTCCCGCGTACACTCCCAAGTGTCTCCCCGTCCTTCCTACCCGTGACCCACCGCCTCCCTGCTGCCTTCCCACCCGCTGCCCTCCTGGCCTCCTGCCCATCTGCTCTATGCCAGAGCAGTTCCAAGGTCAACATCTACCCCTGATAATCCAAAATAGAAAATATTATCCACTACGCTCAAGAAAAAGTGAAACAACGTATTGTTTGGTCTATAAACCAGATAAGACAATGTCGACAGTTTATGTTCCAACACGTAGGTTGCTCGGTCCTCACACAGATCACGGCGTGGGGCCCATCAAGCCGTGTTCCTCCAGCTTCGTGTAAATAGAAGGTATGCCATCCACACCCCTCCAGTGGACAAGCATTCGTTCACCAACACTCATAGAATGCGTGCTTACTAGCACGCATGCGCACACACAGCCTTCCAAAGAATGGTGACGACATTCTCACGCGGAAACATCGAAATCCAGATCTCAGAAAAAGTCAGGTTTTCTAAGAGTGAACTCTTCCGCTAGCATGTCCAGATTTGCGCAGTTAACAGAACACAGGGATAAAGGAAGAAGGGGACGGGGAGACAGAGGTGGATGACACACACACACACGAAGACATCGATCCTGAGTGAGCAAATGTGTTAAGAGTTAAAGCTGAGCAGTTCAGGTGGCCATCTGAGGTCAGAGGGACCACGAACACAAGTGAGGGTGACACGGATGATCCAGGATGGGAGAGCTGCCAAGAGACGGATAGAGACATACACATGTACGATATATACATGTGTATACATGTACGATGATGATAGATGTTAGGTAAATATCAATACAGATTTTTTAAATTCTCGTAAAGAATTCTTGAGTCGCCACCAAATGTCTACCGACCCTCCGCACTGGATTCCAGTTGGAGGGTCATTGTCACCGGGGTTGTTTTTAAGCATGGGAAACAAAGAATTCTCCCTCAGTTTCATTAACTGGGCATTTCCAGCCCCGTGAGTGACATCAACCGTGCGGTGGCCTCGTCGTGACACAACTAACACCGTCTGCGTTTGAAAGCTGGACGTCATCCAGAATTTTAGAAATTGCTGAAGCTACGCAGCATCTCAGATGGAACATCAAATTTTTTCCCTTGAGGCAAAGGAAGCAAGTCTCAGAAGAAGTGACATCTGCTGCTCACCTACTAAGTGTCAGGCACTCTGTATGTGCATTACTTGCATCGCCACATGCAACTTAATATAATTCCGCAGTGCAGCGAGCAAGGGTGGTAAATCGAAAGCCTCTCACACCGTTGCAGAAGATACAGATGGAGCTTCACAATCTCGTGTGAAGACGCAAGCCGGTTCACTCGCCTTAGCGTCTGTATTTCCAGTAAGATTTATTTTTACGTGATTGTTTAACTAATGTCTGTTTTCCTCTTCTCATTAGACTGTAAACGCCATTAGGGAACTCGTGAAACAGGGTTTTACTCACCCCTGGGTCCGCAGTTTCTAGAACATGGACTTTTGTGTGGGAAAAGCTCAATAAATCATTGCTAAATAAGTGCAACAAATTATTCATTTACCCCGTATCGGTGATGTCCACAGGACACATGGGTTTTCTCGGTTGGAGGAAAAAACCCTTAAACCTCCCATCGGTGGGAACAGAAAGACTGTGAATGAGGACACCTGGAAACCGCAGTGTGGAGTTGTGAGCAGGACCTAAATAGAGGTGCCTCCGATAAAGCTTCATCTGACCACCGTCCGGCTCTGCACGGCCTCGTGGGCGCAGGGCAGAGCCGGCTGCTCACAGTTGCCAGGCGGCACTCTCGGCTGAATCCAAACTAGAGCAGAACCTAACAGTAAGCTGTGAGCGAAGATTAGCCCTGGTTCCGGAATGCCGCCCGGGAAAGCGAGGGCTTTCCACGTGAACTTGAATGCCAAAGCTGGAGCTCTGAGCATCCCCGTGGCTGAGACTTTTGTCCACCTCCTTGCCAGACACTCAGCAGTAAGAACTCGTCTCACCCAGAATGAGATTTAATTTTTATAAGAGGTGAAGAGAATGACATACAGGATCGAACGGCAAAACGGGTACCACTGTTCCTTTCCTCTCTGCAGAGATTGGCAGGAGGGTGGGGCTCCCTTTCTCCGCCCAGTCCCATGAGACAGAGACTCTGTCCTACTTGCAAAGGGTCAAGGCCCGAACTGCCCCTGCCCCTACCGGTGTAAGGTGAGGGTTCAACAGCAGGAGAAGCAAATCAAAGAAGAACAGAGACTATCACCTTCGCCCAGAACCCTGCTCATGTAGCTGGGGTGCCACTCCCCGCCTCAGCTCCCATCTCTGGAGAAGTGGCTCAGAGATTTTGCTCAGGGGAAGAGACGGGCCAACATACTAGGAAGACCAGACGTTCTCCCCAAAGAAATGGCCTTCATTCACGACAAAGGGATGAGATCTAAGCGTCAAGACATTCTCGAAAACAATGGAAATTGTGAAGGCAAGAGATTAAGACCTAGCCAGGATCCCCACGAGAGCCACGAGCCGAACCCTAGTCCAGTGAGTTAGTTTACCAGAGAAAACCAGGAGAGGAGGCAGCCCGAAGGAAGGGCTCTCCTGATGTCGGAACAAGCCCCAGGTTCTGGCCTCGGGGACAGCCCTGCAGAGGAGCGCAGGTGTCACCAGATCGGGGTGCAGAACAATTTATTTCCTAGGACTTAGTTGAAAAAAAAAAGTCAACAATGACTGCAGCCTAAGAGCTGAGTGTGACACCGTAAGCAGCAGATAAGGAAAGAGACAGTTAATCCCTTACAAGGGATTATAAGCTGACAATGTCCTTGCAATCTGTGAGGTCAACCAAGGGTTGCCTCGCCTAAAACAAACAAACAAACAAACAATAAATAAATAGTTTTTCTGCTGTGTTCCCAAAGCTCGTATTTAAAGACCTCGTTGCTCTGATGAGAGACAGACAGCTGGACGGTGTGGTCTCCACACTATTAGTTTAACTCATATTCTGCGCTAAATAGTTTTGGCCAAAACCATCTGAGCTGCCACCTCCCTTACAGGACGCGAATTCTCAGATATCCGTCTTCCTGTGGACGCTTCCTGTTATACCCACGTGCGAAACACTCCACAAAGACAGTCTCGAGCTTGAAAGGGAATGCTAGCTAACAAAACAAGACAAAGGAAGGACAATAATGCCACCAGAATGCGGCTGATTGAATGAAGGGCTAAATAAAAGTATTTTTGAAGTCTTCGTTTTAAGCATAAGCAGATCTCCCAAATTCCCTCTGAGATTTTTTCACTCCATTAACACATTCTCTTGAGGTTTAGGGTGTATTCTTTGAAAATTGTGTCCAAGGAATAGTACATTGTGTCTCAAAAGGACGCTTTTAAGATGTTTTCTCCTTGGGCATAAGATTGTTTTTCTTAAGAGGCTAAAAAAAAAAAAAGATAGTGAAGATAACACTCCATAAAGCCCCCAAAACACATCGTTGAATCAATGATTCGTTTTCTAAGAGAGCTTATGTTCTTATGTGAGGTCGGTTTAGGATGGAGAATAACAAACTCTAAAATCAAAAAAAAAAAAACCTTGAGGTTTCAAAAAGTAGCATCGTGGTATTTTTATTTACCTTGCATTATTTTGGGTTTTGCTCGTCTTTCCACGAAGGAGTTGAAGATGATGTGCTTCAGGTGACTCACACCTGGCCCGTGTCAAGGAGAATGGAAAGCAGAGCCCCTTCCTCCCCACGCCACACCCCACACCAGCAGGCTCCCTTGGCAGAGTTCAAAGGCAAATTCAAATGAAGGAGGCTGCATAGAGCATCTACCCAGTCCCAGGGACGACGAGGGCACACCGGTGACCGCAGCGTCGTTTCTGATGTCAAGTTGCTCAGAAACGTGTGGGTCAGACGTAATAGACGTAAAAACAAGGCGTGATGACGTAGCCAACCTGTGGGCCAAGGCTGCTGGGAAAAGGAGCAGAGAGAAATTCACCGTGCGTGTGGGGGGTGGCCAGGGAATGACTGAGAACAGCAAGAGTGAGGATGGATGAGAAGCCATCCTCAGAAACAGCTCTCACGCTGCTGGCCCTGCAGGCGGGGGGTGGCGCGCGATGAGCAAAGGGCAGCGTGTGGAAGGGCAAAGGCTAAGGGGGGAACAGCAGGGGCGAGGGGACCCGGGGAGGAAGAGGAACAACGACCTCTGACCTCTTCGTTTTCAGATCCTCGCAGTGGGTCCAACCGCAAAGAGGACACGAGATTTCAGAGGCGTTATAGGTGTTGCTGAACTACTTTCCCTTTTCGTAAGTAACAGGACCGGATGGAAGGGGGTGAGGGGAGGGATGGAGAGCTAAGGAAGTGACAGAGTCTGCTAAGAATAGTAGAGTAGGGGCGGGAAGGTTTGGGGGTTTCCGGATAAGAAATAAACACGCCATTCGATCATCATTGGGAACCTCCCCTTAGAATTACCTGAAGTTCCTGGTTATAAGCCACGCCCATTTTCTGGGTCAGCTGATTAGTTTGCTGAGAGGGTTGCACCCTCCCTGGGCAAGGGGCTGCCCAGCAGGACCTCACCTCTCCGGGCCAGAAAAGCCCCCGATGAGGCAGAGGGACTTGGCCACGCACGTGGAGACTGCCAGGTGGCGTGCGTTTTTCTGCCATGCCAACCCTCGCTTCCCCATTGCCGGCTATAAATCTAAAGCGTTGGCATTTTTTAGGTATGGGATTTTGACACTGTGCTCCCAGTGTATGAATTTTAATTGAATCCCCCTTATAATTTACGACGAACTAGCATAGCCACGCGTGCTAGCATCTGAGCTGCAAGTTACTGTATTTTGACGTAAAGTGAAAAAGAGAGGATGATTTGCTTTCATTCATTATCTTCGCAAACGCTTATAAACTTCCAGACTGAAGAAGTCGGAATCACCTGCAGAGTGTAGCGGAAAAGCATCTCCTCCCTGCCTGCCACTCACGTCTGGTGGGGACAGTTCCCATCAGAATGTTAAGCCTCCGGGGTGACACGGCGATCGGCAAAGCACAGGGAATACCGAGTGAGAGCGCTCTGACCACGGCGCCCTCCGAACGGGCATCGGCGGTGATCACGCTAAGGATCGTGAGCACTTTCACAATCGTGAAATGGAAGGAGAAACCAGGTACGTGTGATCCTGAAGCGTGTGAGCCCTGGGGCACAAGGGCCTGTGTGTGACACGTCCCGAAACGTGAACCTTGGAACTCAAACCCCTGGAGGTGTCTCCCGGAGTCTCGCTTCTCGGGGAGCATGTGGGGAGCTCGGGCAGCCTCTGGGGGGCCTGTCAGAAGTGCACCCCTGACCTATTACCCGGACACCCCTCTGCACAGCCTGGGCTGCCTGTCAGAAGCGAGTGTGACCGTCTCTGAAAGGGCGATCCAGGTGGCCGCCCCCAACTCGTCACGTCGGACACCAGGCGGGAGCCAGGGCGTCGGTCGGCGTTTGAAACCAGCAGCCAGAGCTGTCTTGTGACAACACTGTTGACATTCAGGACGAGGCTGCGAGGGTCACTGTGAGAATTCAAGGCCTGAGACTGTGGGGAGCTTACGGCATGTCAGGCCGCACCCCAGGGCTGCACATGGATGCACAGATGGACACAGAGACACCTGAGGTGTTGGTATCGCTGCCCGCTTGTGGATGGGGAAACTCGGGCATAGGGGCCCTGGGGGTGGTGTCCAGGTCTCACCCAGCGATGGGCAGAGCCAGCTTATCCAGTGGCCCGGCCGGAGGCCCAGCCCGCACTCCCTGACTGCAGAGAGCTTGCCTGCGGGGCCTCCCCACCCCCCAGCCCCTTTCTGATGGAGGTATTCAACTGCTATGTCATCAAATATTGATGGAAGATTCTGCACTGTATGCGATTTCCACAAAGAGAGACGATTGAAAATATCGCAGAATCGGTTCTTAACTGCATTTCACGGGTCGGGCCCAGCTTCTGTATCCGTGCGCCTAAGACCATGATTTTCTTAATTACGTCACCAGTGGAGCAAAATCAATGCTTTGGCTACAGAGGTCAAATAATCCACTTTTTTTTTTCCCCGATAGACTATCTCATTTATTCAGTATTTCCAACTACAGAAATTCTCCGATACTACGATTCTACAAATGTAGACAATGTCATCTTAGATACGTGCGGAAGTATTCTTAACATTGGAGCTCTTTCTGCCGAAAATTCTGTAACCTGCATTATACATGCTCCTTCTCTAACTTCGAATCTCACTGTGACTAGTGTAACCTTTCCTTGATGGATGTAGGTGATTATGTATGTCAAACTATGCAATGACGCAGCAGTGCTACAAGCCTGCTAAGATATATCCAACCATTCCCCTCTCCCTCGCCCCCTTAAATGGACATGTTTCTTTGCGGGCTTTTGCCATTTGCTTTGGAGAATTTGTATCTTCTCTCTTCACATCATATTACAGGCTATCTCTTCTGGTTTCATGAATGCACTTGTCTCTGTCCAACCCTACCCTCATCCAGAGTTCGTTTTTCTGTGTCAAGTGAGATAGCTAATGAACAACTGAGTTAGGATCTGGTGTTTCATGTAAGAGAAAATAGAGAAATCCTATCAGTCCAGTGGGTTCTTTTCTAGGTAGTTTCCATCAGTGCGTGGATTCAGGTAGTGTGGTTCTCACCAGGTAATTCTGCTTATTTCTGGGTTCTCCCCCAGGGTTCTGGACAGTGAAAACCGCCAGGTGAGTGACTGGCAGATAAAAGACGATTTGCCGTATCCATCTTTGACGGTTCATGTACTCAGAAGTGGATAATCGCTTTGCGGCCACTGCTTTTACGTGTCTGTACAGGCTGGACACTCTGCTGTCATTATCCTTCAAACAAGAGGCTGCATCTGAAGACGGGTCTAGACGAGTGACGTTGACAGGGTATAATTCTCGTTCCTCAGAGGCGTCTGTCGGGGACAATCGCCCTTCTGAGAATGACGGATGGTGTCAACACTGGACTCCAGCACGACTTCGAGCTTTCCGAAATGTCTCGATCATTTTACTGAACTCTCGTGGGAAAGAGGAAGTTGACGGGGAACCGATAATAGCTGAGCTGTAGCAGGTGATGTCAGCGACTTAGAATGAAAAGCCACTGGATTCTGAGGGCCTGTGGACATAACAGATGACGAGGTGACAAACACTGAACGGAGGACATGATCCAACGTGAGGAGGAGATTTAATCAAAGTCTTTATCAAATTAAAGGGATTTCAGAGGCCGCTCGGATTACCGGAAGGCCCCGGGCTTGGCCTCTGCATCGAAGGAATGCTGGGAATACAGCCACGCTGCGCCTTCAACACTGAACCCAGGGACGGCTTAAACGGTCCACTGTATTTTCACTGCCAAGTCACTGGACATAAACTTGAGGCTATTGAGAGTCAACCGCAGACTATTTCCCGTTTTAACACTTTTTAGAAAGTAAGAATTTGCTGTGTGGAATTCTTATTTTAAAATCTGATTTTTTTTTCTCGTTTGCTCTCAAAGCTGCACCTCGCCCATCATTCCCGGTCCTCCCAGAAGGAGGGGCAGGCAGTCGTTGGGACATTTTTTTCCGGCGATGACATTTTAACGTTCGAGCTATTCATCATCTCCTAGAGTTTCGCCTTTCACGTTCCCCATTTTTCTTTCCAGCTCTTCAAAGAGTAAGACCAGCATCTTCAAGGGGTCGAAGGCAGAAGAGATTCTGAATTAGTGACTTTGTTTCAGGCGGGGGGGGGAAGTCCTTGAAAAGGGGGAGTCACATAGCACACGCATCATATGACGCCTGGACCGGATGCCTGGAAATCCTCCTCACTGTGTCGTCATGGATACGTGCGATGCCTCGTTCGATGGTCGGGATGTCGGGATCAGCTTGAAGAATTTACACACTTGGGATCCTTCCTGAAAAGGCAGACAAATACGAAGGTGTTTCTATAACCAAGAAACACAGGCATAGCGGTCAGTGTGTGTCTCGATCTGAAATTAGACTGTTTGGCTAAGTGTGTTGGTGTGCTGACGATCTCATAATTTATTTAGAACATTTGAAATGGAATTTCAAATTTGTTCATTTATCCAGCATTCATTGAGCAACAGATAGATACCAATTGTGTTTTAGACACTGAAGGATCAGAGACAAATGAACTTTTCCTCCTCTCTCAAGGAACTCACAAGGAAAAGCAAGGCAGAGAGTATTTTTTCTGCACAGTGCTCAGGTAGAAGGAGGCACAAGAATTCTGAAATGCTAGAAAAGAAAGTCATTGCTTCCTCCCGAACCTGGCCCACTGGTTAGTTTTGTGAATAAAGTTTTATTGGAGCAGAGCCAGCACAGCTCATTACCATATTGTCCTGTCCCTACCCAGACCCACGATCACCCTCATATCCGAATCCACACTGTACCTCGGGGCGCTTTGGCGTCCACGTGCATCTGCCGGGATGTCAATCAACGTCACTCCCGGGTCCGCGTGCGTTTGCGGGGATGTCAACGGCTCTCCCTTACACGCTCACCACCAGGGGGAATTTGAGATGCTGTGTCTCAAGAGCAGACAGATTGCGAGCTTCCGCCCTCCAAATCCCCAGGATTCACCATTTCGTCAAAAGGTCTGAATGCTGCCAATTTTATCTTTTTTGGGAGAACTTCCATATGACGTAGATCTCTACTGAGGCTGGTACAGGGGTGATTATTTAAATCCTTCTTTTACCTGGGAATGCTGGTGTATGTCACATAAGAGTTGTTAGCCCTGCTGTGTGAAGGACAGGGGGTTCCAAATGTCCCCTCAGAGCGAATATCCAGAGCTATCGAGAGCTTGGGGACAACGACACAGGTAGGCCAGCGCAGGTAGGACGTCCATCAATGTTTGGCCTTCAGGTTACGTGATGCAATAGTCACATTTTAAAAGAACTGGGCACTTGATTCAAATGATGACGCGCCTCGGTCATCCAGCCCGCCGTCTCCCGAAGGGCTTCGGGATACGAGGGAACCGCGGTGACGTCCCCTTCAACAGGTGATCGCTTCCAGCTCAGAAAGAGTTTGTCTCGACAGGCTGAGCTTCACGTGTGCACAAATTCGCAGCAGCACCCCCACCTCCCGCATTTGTCGTAAGGTCACTTGGAGCCGGGATCGGGCGCCGTGGCGACGCCAGCTGGCACCGTCCAGGGGCTGACAGGGTCAGGCTGCCCAGACATGGGTTCGCCTCTGTCCTGAGCAGAGTCGAGATCATTTAGCATCTGCTTCAGTCCGTCCGGGAGGAAGGTAACCTATGATGCTACGAGCAGCGAGGACACTCGGGGTCCAGGCCGGTGCCACCCAGGACGGTGAACGCCCACCATACACCGCGTGTGGGAACTTGGTTCTGAAATGCTCACCGGATGCATCCCCTGAGTCTCTGTCCGGTTCTGAACCTGCCACGCGTCTGCCTGCCTTCGCGCTCCCCTCGCCTGCCGCGGGAGGCTGATGGGGCGGGCCGGGCTCTCCCTGTCACAGTGCTCTCCTTCAGGAAGCCTCCTTGGATTGCCCAGGTGCATGGCCCTACTTTGGAAAAGCTCCTGCCACATGGTGCCTTCAACAGGGACTCGGCCAGAGCAGCCGGGACCAGCAGCCTACATGCCAGTGATGCCAGCGGTGGCCCAAAGCACCAGTCAGACCCACTCCCGCAGAGGCCGAGTGAGACCTGTGCTGAAATGTTAGTGGTTCACGATCCACAGGAGCAGAAAGAAGGCCTGTGATGTGGGCCAGCCCCATCAGCACCGGGATCAGGGCCCCAGGGGCTCCGTCACCAGCGTCACCAGCGGGGCCGCCAGCCAGAGCAGTGCGGGCCCCGAATCCAACCCCCATCACCTAAGACACTCCGAGTCCGTCCATGTCTTGCAGCATTTTTGGTCATGACCTTGGTTTCCTTCTCTCACGGTTGCCATGGTCCCCGGTGTGCCAAAGTCGCAGGATCCCTACCATAAAACACAGCTGGCCCCGCCTCGCCCCAGACCATGCTCCTTTGCGGCCGCTCCCCTGCCCCTCCAATCCGACCTGGGCACCGGACGCCCCACCAGACGCCAGACCCTCGCCCGGGCAGCCCCTGCACCGCGCAGAGAGCCAACGGCTCCTCTGCTCCCAATATCTGCAGCTCGCGGGGTCACAGGGGCTGGAGTCGGTTCTTTGGGTGACCGGGACGATCTATGAAAAACAGAAGCAGGTGTGTGGCTTAAAGTCCAGGACTCAGTTTCCTCAACTGCACACCCTCAGCCAGGTTGCCGTGGGAGACAGAGAGACCATCTGCCCGGTGCTGGGACAGGTTTAGTAGACGGTGACCGCGGTCGGGTACACGCGCCGATGTCACATCCCAGGCCTTGTGGCTGACAGCCACTCTGCAGGCAAACACCGAGCGTCTCTTCAGAGTCACGCTTGTGCTCTCCATGGCAGCCAGCGCCACGGCCCCCCCCTCCCATGTTGGGGGGCCTTGCACACCCTCAGCGTTCAGCGTGGAGCAGCAAAGCTCTTGTCCACACTACCTAGCCATTCACTTCTGGGTTACACACGAGCTGATGGTTCCAACGTATAAATCCCATTAAGTCTGAAGCCTGGGTACTTCAAGATAATGCCTAAGAAAGGAGGTTGTCATGGAGACTTAGACGGGAGGCTCACAGCCCATCACAGGCCCGGGCTCTGAGGCTCAGCCATTTTCCAGGCTGTGTTTTTCATGCCGAGATTCTCTCCCTCCCAGCATCCAAACCTCCGCTGTGGTGTACAGGCCAGAGAGCCTGTCTCTTTTCAGACTGGACAAAGAGCGCTCCAGCAAGGCAACTGGAAATCTAATCTATCTATTTTTTTATTGGGAAACTGCACATCAGAAAATTCTATGTCTCCAAAGCTTTTCGCAATGACTATTTTTTAAATCTAATACATAGTTTGAGGTGATGTAGCATCCTTCCCTTGATAAGTGCGGGCCACCAGCTCTGCCCTGTTCTAAATAAAATTGTTTCTTTCATTATCTAGTTCAGGGCCATCTTATCCACCTGCAGCACAGGCGACATGCTCCTCACCCCTGAGAAACCTCTCGCCGACCTCAGCTCAGGCACACTGTGCAGGTTCCTCTGTGCGACGTGCTCACGTACGCCATCGTGAGGCGCCCCCACGGCCCACGCTGTTGGGACGGGGACCTCAGCACAAATGGGGAGATTGTGTTGTCACCAGCCCTTTCGGGGAGACGAAAGGTCACAGATGGTTGACCCTCGCTCGGCCCAGCGTGCGACAGCAGAAGAATGATGTGCTTTCAGACGCTCTTCTGGCCATTTCCAGTTCCCTTTGGACAACTTTGCTTCTTTCCCGCTGTTTGTTGTTGTCCAAGCGTCCGGGTCTTCTCAGGCAGGAGCGGAGCCCCCAGCTCTCAGCGGGGGGGGCGCGGGTGGCCCCGGAGGTCACGGGTGACATGGAGGCCCCGTCATAATTGCCTTTCGGTCCTGACATTTTCTTGCTCTTTCTTCTTCCGAATGCCCTTACCACTTTATCTGAGAAAAATGCCTCTTCGTGGGAAACATATGATTAATATTTCCAAGGGTATAGGATGACCTTCAACTCCGCTGGCGTGTTCGCGTGTACATGGTCTGGAAATTCATCTGAGAGGAAAAAGCACGAGACCCTGTCAGCCTCTTACTCTTACAAAGATCAACCCAGCCGAGAAGAATAACAATAAAAATCTCACTACATGGTTATACACACGATCTACAAAGTATTCTGAAAATGAACAATGAACAATAGTCAAGACAGTACTAAGTGAAAGTATTTTAACTGAGAGTGGGTTTCGGGAATATTAGGAGAATTTTCAAATTCTCAATAAATGGCAGACACAGATTGGGCATTTTTTGGTTGTATTAATTTTTTCGTTGAACTTTACTGAGAAGGGAATATATCTCAGATATGCCAGCCTCTTTGCTAAAGGACACAGTGTCATAGGCAGACGGAGACATAGCCCGTAAATTGCCATACTGTGGAGTGACATGGAATGCCAAGCGTTCCATGATTGAAGGGCGGTCACAGGGAGTGAGTAAATTTGTTTTCTTATATTTTGGGTGCATATCACCTTTTTGATGGAGAGGTTATTCCCTAAGCAATTTTTCTCCTTTATCACATATTAGTTTAATAAAAAGCATTCTGGTCACATTAAACGCTTAGTGACGTCAATATTCTATTAAATAATTTCGATGCCACTTCACCTCATTCCAAAAGCATAAGAGAGACAATGGGACTGAGCCACAAAATTGGCCATTTCGCCATTTCTACCGACCTGAGGTCTTCCTTCGCTTTTCGAATAAGAGACCCCCCCCCCATTATCCCTGAAGGGCACATGTTTTACGAAAGACAAACTGCCATCGTCCCATCCACAGTTCACACGGAGGCTCACTCGTTCTGCGGGTCTGGACGCGTGTCCAATGTCTTGCATCCACCACTGAGACGGTGGAAACGGTGTTTCGCTGCCCTGGACACGCTCCGCCTGCTCAGCCCTCCACCCACTGGTCCCTTCACTGTCCCCATGGTTTTGCCTCTTCCGGAACGTCATACAGCGGAATCACGCCGTATGCGGGATCTAACAGCAGAGGCTGGGTCCCTGCTCTGTGTCTCTGACCCACGTCTGGCTGCCGTGTCACTTCTTCTGTCTCTAATTTCTTAAACCGGTGTCCAGGGCTCCCCGAGCGCCTTGAAGGAGACACTCTCTCCACTGCTGACCTCAGTGGTGCCCAGCACTAACATGCCTTGAGAAAGGTGACGTGTCCTGATGTGCCAGAATGGCCATCTCTTGAGGTGCCAGAGAAGGGTTGGCTCCATCTGGACTCAGGGAGAAGGTTCTGTCTGGAGCTCCCGATCCCTCACCAACGTGCCAGCATCTCCCCCTAATTTAGAAGCCTCTCTGTGTCCTGTAAAGTTGTGTCACTCCACTTACCTATGCGTGGTTTATCCCAAGTTGAAGGTGGCGAGGTGAAGCCGAGAAGGTATTTTGAGAAGGGACACGAGCCGTGGTTTCTCAATATGGCTCCATCGCTCACCTCTCCATAGTTTTGCCAAATAATTTAAGCACTGTTGGGACTTTCCTTTTGTCATCTGAATAGATGGGATAATGGTCTATGTCTTGTTGTATCTTAGCACAGGTGTGAGAGTCCAATAAAGGAATGAATACAGATGAACTCACAACTAAGGCACGAGGGGTGGCTATGTATACAACACCCACGGTGGCCCTAAAATCTCAAAGGTGAAAATGTACAGGCCATTCCCCAGGACTCTTGAAAGAACGCGGTGAATCTGAGTGCCACCTCCCGCCGTAGCGAGGTGGGGTGTGTGTGTCGTTACTGGCACGTTGTCTGTGTGGTTCTCCGGGTGAGCGATTCCTGTCCCGAATGACCTCCAAACGGAAGGTCACGGCTGTTCGCCCACGCAACTGTTCCGTTCTGTTCCTGCCACAGCTCTGTGCCCGGCTGGCCTTCTTCTTCTCAGTTCTAATCCTGTCCAAATAATAAATGACAGCGCACCGCAGACGCCAGCACAGCCCTGATTAACAGAATTACACGTCCCCTTCCATCCCAGCATTTGGAGACGAATGGCAATATGCATAATGACATGCCACATGCTTCCAATGCTGTCGGGATGTCCCGGAAGGAATATTGATTGCCCGCGGGTGGAATTCATCAGCGGGGGGGGGCTGACATCCTGTTGGCAGGCGGCTTCCCTATTCCCTGGGAATCGATCCTGGGTGTAGTGATTTGAACGATGCCTTTTTCCCTCGCTGGCTGGCTTCTTCTCTGCTGCGACACGTCTTTTATTTGGCTTATTACTCACAAAGTAATTCAAACTCAATCAGACTTGCTGGCTTCGCTCACGTGGACGGACTCGTTCCGAACTCTACCTGCACACACCATATGCTGCACGAGCCGTGTGACACGGGGGGGGGGGGGCTCCGTGCCCGGGGCCGGGAGTGAGAACAGCTGCGGGCTGCTTCGGCTTTGCCAGACGCGAGCTCGGTGGCCTCGGGGAAGGCTGGGCCTCAGTTTCCTCACCTGCGCCCTGGGAACTGGCTTCCTAGGGTTTTTCCGAAGCGTCGAGATGAGAGATGCAGACACAGCGCTCGGGGACAGGGGACGGGGCGCCACACAGCCTGCGTTTGGCTTGTGGCTTTCTACCACCTCTTGTTTCTCTGTAAATTCGGTCTGCCCTGCTGTCCGGGTTCTAGGATCCTTCAAACCTCCAGGCAGCCCAAAAGGAAATGACTGTTCTTTCTTTTGTTCTAGCACAAATAGGTTCGTTTTAAATTCCATAGTTTGTCTACAACCATGCCGCCCTGAACAAGCCCCATCCCGTCTGATCTCGGAAACTAAGCAGGGTCGGGCGTGGTTAGTCCTTGGATGGGAGACCACCTAGGAAGACCAGGTGCTGTAGGCGGTGAATAAATAAACAAATAAATAAATAAATCGGCAGTTCTGTCATTTCAAAAGGTTCGCAGTGGAAAGGAGCTCAGCCAAGTGCATCCTATCTACCGTCTCCCTCCAGTCTCCTGGCGACTGTGATCGGCCGTGGGTACTTATGTCCATGACGTCCTGGGGACAGTCAACACAAAGACCAGCGTCAGCGGTGCCATCCCCAGTGCCCGGGCTGCTTCGAAGCACTGGAGCTGCGCCTCGTCCCCAGCCTTCCAACTTTGCAATAATGAGACTTTTGGAAGATGTCCTAAGATGTCCTATGCCCTGTATACGCAACACCTAGGCAGAATAGAAGCAACTAATTACTGAAAAATATATAAATAAAAATAAAAAATCTGTGTTTCGGAATACCTGTGCTTTTAGTTCACTTTAGAAAAAAATTAAAACTTTTGGTTTTCGTTTTGTAACTTACACAACTAAAGATTTTGGAAGCTAGTTGAAGTTGTGCAAAACAGTTAACAAAATGTCAACTGATGTATTTTTGATCCAGTTGTTAGCAATCGATTATAGCCCATAAATTAAACTGCATCAAAGGTCTGTTTTTATTTTATTTTATTTTATTTTGTATCTTAGGTTAAGGGAGAATGGGGGTGGTTAAGAAGACTAATATTAACGTTCACCCTGAACGTGAACTTAAACCAGGACGTTTCACATCTTTCCAAACAAATAGAATTAACTGCATCTTACACCCGCAGGCGGGGAAGTGGGATTCTCGACGCCGGAGCTTCCGTGACAAGTTCAGAGCTGTGTGTTCAGTGAACAGGACTTGCTGAAATTCAGAAGCACGTTTCCAAGGCGTGACGGCACAGCTCCCCCTGCCCCGTGCCCAGAACTTCGGGGTTCCACGGAGCCGTAAACCACTGTCACAGCCAGTCTTTGGAGCTAGAAAATAAACGTGGACCTGCTGTTTTCAAGACTTGATGATAAAGCAGTATAGAAATTAGAAGAAGAAGAAGAAGAAGAAGAAGAAGAAGAAGAAGAAGAAGAAGAAGAAGAAGAAGAAGAAGAAGAAGAAAAAGAAGGAAAAGAAGGAGAAGGAGAAAGAGAGAGAGAGAAAGAAAGAAAAAGAAAGAAAGAAAGAAAAAGAAAGAAAGAAAGAAAGA
>PVKZ01005930.1:0-43506 GCA_004027375.1 Macroglossus sobrinus | reverse complement strand
TTCTCTAGAGGTGATCTCTGGGAGCAAAAATAAGTGGGGGAATTGTCTCCTGCTCATAGCTGAGCAACTTCCCGTGGTGTGGGAAAAAGCCTCAGGTAAGGCATCGGCAGCTTCTGCTACAAATGCAACCCAGCGAGAAGAGGCAGCCATCGGTAATACCGGGCTTTAGAGTAGAAAGGTTTTCTCAAGGCCTGTCCAACCGGGATACATTTCTTTCATTACAGATGGTCACCAGCTGCTGACTTATTTGCTATCTGAAGTGCCGTGGCGAGGGTGGGCAGGAGTCAAGCCCCACCCCACACCCCTGGAGGGACCTGTGTGTGCCTCTCTCTCTGACATAATGGTCTCAGCCACCGATATTTCCCCAGTGTAGCTCCACACTCCTGTAGTACTTACTACAGGATGCTGCTCTACTGAGCAAATCAAAAGTACGTGCCTATGGTCTCAAGGTCTTTCTCAGCCACATAAGAATTCCCAGAGCAGGATGGAGCATCCGACAAGAAATCACACCCCCAAGCACCCTCGCACGAATGGCGGTGGAGCCGAGACATGGACGTCCAGGGAGGAAGTGCCATATGTTGCAACAAAGCTCTACGGTTTTGCTGATTTTCCTCCTAGATTCAATGGTCTTTCCAGCTGCGTGGAAGATCTAAGGGGGAGATAAAGAGCAATCTGGGGTAGGGAGAGGGAGAGAGAGAAAGAACTGTCTAAGAGCTGATAATAGAATTGCTGGGTTGAGGCATTTTCTATTGTTTTGTTTTTCTTTTGCATTTTGGGATACGAGAGAGGGGGGTGGGAAGTGTTACTTGGAAAGGAATTCTTTTTAACCCAGGAAGAAATTCTCTGTCGTTTTGATTGGTATTGTTCTTGTTAGTAACTGGAAATATCTGCTCACCTGGAGGCCCCTAGACAGAGAACATTCCAGAAAGCAGAGTCAGTTTGCTAAATGGAAAACACTTCTCAGGCCACTGGAACAGAACGTTAAGATGATGTACAGGAGACGTGTGATGTGGATGGGCCATCCTTCAGAAAACAGTAGGCATCCTGAGCTAAAAGGTACTTGGAAGAAAGAAGAGCCTGGGGTTTTCTCCATGGGGATGCTCTCGGGGCAGCAGGATAGAGCAGGGAAAGGAGCTAAGCAAAGATTCGGTTTCAGCTGGAGACTGTCTCAGCCTGTCCCCCACGGGGAGCTCCGAGTATGAGTTGCACCAGAATCATCCCCTTTGAGGCAAAGGGGCTGACTTTTGTAATCCCGTGTCAGTCAGTCCTTTGTCAGGTTGGTGGTGATGGTGGGAGGTGTCAAGGTGATCTGCAACCTTGGGGGAGATGGGAGTTGTGGGGGGAGGGATGGCTCCTATTCTTTAGGCTGAGGCCAGTGCTACAGAGGAGGCAGCTATGTGCCCTTAGCAGCCAGCACTCACGGCAGCCAGAGGACAGGTGCCCTTGTGCTGTGAAGAGATCTGTGTGGGGCACCAACAGTGTCCACCACCGAAGGACATCCCAAACTCAGACTGTCTACGTCCACATGAGTAGCTGACACCAAGAAACACACCCAAAATCTCTGAAGTAAGATTGATTGTGTGATCCTGACATTAATAATACTGCCGGGTCCCGGCTTGTCATAAAACACAGGTTCCTGAACTGCCTCATCTTGGGTCCCTGTGGGTGAATATGAGCTCTTCTAGATCCTTCCTGTCCATTAGATTCTGATATTTTAATTATTCAAATCAATAACTAGACTATTTGGCTCCATTGAGCTTTCCATGTTGAAATGTCTATTACTGAGCTATGTGAGACTAGGATCTTAAACTTAACCCATCTGAGAACCAAACCGGGTGATGGTGGGGGTGGGGGGGAAATGTCAATTTGCTGAATCCAAATGGAACCAAATCCAGAAACTTTTAACTGGAACATGAATCAGAATCAGAGACGCAAATCAGAAGCAAATTTATATACTTTCCAAAACGTTTGAAACAAGGAAAAGCTTGCACGTCAAAGTGTTTCGAAACGGAGTGATTTTTGGTGCAATTTCATTTGGCGTGAGTCCCCTGTGGACCTTTGTCCCCAGTAAGCAGTTGATTCACTTCTGGCACAAAGCTCTCATCTCAGTTCCACTCATTCACTACCCACTCAAAATCGCCTCCTTCACCTGTTCACTTTGACCAGGAAGGTGGCAGAGGAGGGAAGGGGGCATTTTAGAATCTGCTGACTCTGTAGATGGGAAAGGAGTTGACAGGAAAAAAATAACTCTTGTTTAGCTGCAAACTTTCCTGGTTGTTTTTCCTGCATATTAAAGAACAAAATCCACTCGTCAGCTTTACGACTTCCCTTCCTGCTGCTTTTCTCCTCAGCCTTTGTTTCAGTAAGTAGATCAAACCGAAGTCATTCTGGCATTGCTGTAAGCATGTTCCATTCTGGACATCCTCTTAAAGACCGCAGTGAAATAAAGCACCGTCATCCTTTGCAGCCTGGGCCCATGTACAGCTTCAGGGTCTGTCTGTCAATCGTTTCCCGGCAGATGAGAAGGTCACAGGCGCTGGTTCCGTTTACCTGAGGACTTCCCAGCCGCACTGAGACTGAAACTGGCAATCATGTGTCTCCCTGGGCTACCGGGGGACTCAGGGCCTGATGCTCATTTTGGGGTCTGGCAGGATCTCGATTATTTTATAATGCTGTTTAAAAATGAGCTTCCCCCTCTTTTCTTTGAAATATTTGCTTACATACATTTTCTCACTTTTCTTTCCGTCTTCCCACCCTTCCCACATACACACTCAGAAATAGCTCGCCTCTTGGAGCTGCGGCAGGCTGGGGCTCCGCTCCCCGGGTGGGGCTGCGGAAGCCTGTGGCCGGGTAGGGAGAGGGGACTCTGGCCTGGAACCAAGGACGTAATTATGGATGTGCTTAGCATTCATCCACTCCTCTCCTGTGAGGGCTCTGCTAATGAGATAATCTACCACACGGTTCTTTTGCTGTATTCATTTTGCAAAGAGAGAGAGAGAGAGCGAGAGAGAGCCAGGAAGAGAGAATGGGGCCCAAAAATTCAAAGCCCCAGGAATAGGCTCAGAGAGCCCTTGTGAAGGTTGGTGAAAAGTGTGAGCAAGGTGTGAGCCCCTTGGCCCAGCAGGAGTCCAGATCTAAGGACCTACACATGCAGCACACACTTATGTAACAAAAATCTCTTCTAGCCAAGAAAAAAAAAATACATATACGTGTGTGTGTGTGTGTGTGTGTGTGTGTGTGTGTGTGTGTGTGTGTATTTCACTCTAAAATTAAGCAAACTCAAATAGTTATAAGCCCTGGCCAAAAACTCATACTCAAAGATGGCCGTTTTAAATGACATCTAAAGTCCAATAACTCCATGGGAGACATTTGGGGACGCCAGGTATGTTCATGGCACATCACCAGTGCAACTGCGAATGTTCGCAGGATCCAGACACAGGGTGAAGTGAGTGACGGGGGCTGAGTGGGGACTGTAATAAGTGAAGAACCGATGTGCCAGGTAAAGGAGGCACCAGGTGAGGGAGGTTCCTGCTACACTGATCCAGATAAGTTTGGCTGCACCTAGACACGTGGCCAGTGCTGCCAAAAGTTGGCGCTTTTTCCTAGAGCACCCAGAAATTCAAAGTGTATATGAAATTTCTGATTTTTTTTAAATACTGTGTCTGAACACCTTTAGACACTGTACAGGCCAAACATCCAGTTATGAGCTGAATCCAGCCTGAAGCCTTTGGGGCAGTTCTCATAGGTGGATAAAAGCCTCCCAGAGAAAGTCTGAATGTTCGTGAACTCTGCAGACCTTCATAGTGATTGTCCACTCCAGAGAGAGAGAGAGGCTGGGGGCCGTTTTTACATGGCCTGCCACTGAGCAGGGATGCCAGGCCTGCAACAGGAGGCTGCTTCCCAGTTAGGCGGGCGTGACTCGGGAAGCCTGCCCTGGCCAAGCCAGGCCGCTGCAGACTTGCTCACTCAGGCAGCTGCTTGACGCCTGTGGAAAGGGGTGCAGAGGACACAGCCTCCCACTGCTCAGAGGAGCCCATGCAGTGCAACCCTAAACAGAGGATTCCAAGTGGAACCCCAATATCAAGCATTGACCAGCTGGGCCACTTTGGTTAAAGTGGGAGTGGAGGAGTGGGGCGCCCCCAGTGGGCCCCTCACTGCTCCCACCGAAGCCTAGTCCACGTGCAGAAAGCTAAGCGAACTTGGCCCGGCTCCCCAGGCCCTTAGAAAGCCCTCAGCCCTCTCCTGCGGTTCTGTGAAGTCCCATCCGAGTCCTACATCCTCCATGTCCCTCGGGGCTGCCTCTCATTGCTCCATCTCTGCCATTTTGAGTGTTTTTATAGATGCCACTGAAGACATGAACGTGGTCAACACCCTTTCCCACCTCTCCAGTATCCTCACTTCTTCCTCTGCCATCGGGAACAAAGTAAATCCCTTCCCAAGGGCCGCAACGTCACGGGCACCTGGGGAAGCTTACCTGGGCGCCCCCTATGGCTACCTATCCAAGGATTGTGCTCAGGGTGGCCTCACGGGTCTGCCAGAGTTGCAGGACCCCACGTGCTGCCGCCACCTTGAAGTTTTTGAATAAGGGGTTCCACATTTTCTTTGCATCAGGCCCTGCCGGTTATGCAACTGACACCCCCCTCCCCCATACACGTGCGCCTGCGCGCACAGGAGCTTTTGGGAGGTAACACCTGTGAGCAATAAAGACTGAGGAAGCAGGATGGAGCCGCGCGAGGTACCGAAGTGTGGCCCATCCAAAGGAGACTTCAGTGGCGGGCACAGTCCCCATGGTGCTCAGTCGCCGCTGGGGACTGGCTGGAAAGCCCCGGGCCGTGACGTGGAGGCCGAGGCTGACGCAAGGCACCAACCGCCGGGGTCATCGGCTCCCCGCAGGCCTCCTGGCTGAACAGCAAGGCGCCCCCGTGGCTGCCACAAAGGTACCTTTTTCCATTTTTTTTTCTTTGTAATGTAAAGCTTCCAGAGTCCTGAGTGTCTGGGAGAAGCGTGCAGGGTCCTCCTGCTGCCCCAGCGGCCATGAGGGTGAGACAGAGACAAAAAGAGAGAATTTGCTTTCCCCTCTTCTCCATTCTGAGCATGGAGGGAAAGAGAACGGGCTCCGCCAGCCAGAGAGCCCGCTGCAGGCCTGTGGGCATCAGGGATGCTATTCTCCCGCCCCGCTCACCCGCACGGAACCAAACACAGCTGACCCACAATCCTGGTAAGGCCTGCAGCCTTTCCTACGTGCGCGCTGCCCCAGACGTCCCCGATACAGGTACCGGAGGTGACGGTGCCCGCGCACGCGGTGCGGGCCGCGCCTCTGCGTGCGAGCGAGTCACTGGGTAAACACCCGCAGCTCTGCCTGCAGACGTGTGTTCATGGGCAGGTGGAATGCTGTAGCCGTTTCTGAGAATGGAGCCTTCTTATCGAATGGTTAGGCCTGTGCAGGTTGCATGCCCCTGGCGGAGCTACTGTACTCTCTCGCCTACTCACATATACTCCTGCTATACCCTTTTGTATACTCTATACAGTCTATGCACCCCAGCTTGTATTTTCTGAGTGTCCACTGTGTCCGGTATTGTGCAGGATGCTGCAGAGATCAGAACCCTATAGGACCCCATGTCTGCTCTCAAAGAATGTGGGTCCAGCCTCGGGGCATTCAAGACGGGCCCCAAACCATGATAGAAGCAGCTGATTTTAAAAGCAGTGGAGGGTTTGGTGCCTTGATCAGTATCTCAGAGTCAGAGGCCAACATCCAGGAAGTCACCAAATCAGTCATCAGTGAAGGTGGGACGTCAAACCTCGGCGTGGGGGCCACAGGGCAGAGGTGAGCTGTGGGCACTGCATTTGACTGTGTGATTCCTGTTGTATCTGCAGTTAATCAGTGTAGCTTACGGGGCCACATGGGAACCAGACTCCCATCAGGAAGCCCCCGCTTTGATCCCTGACATAGGAACTTGTTACTCTTCAGTCTTTATTGTGCTGGAAAAAAAAAAAGAGAGAGAGAGAGAGAGAGAGAGAGAGAGAGAGAGAGAGAGAGAGAGAGAGAGAGACTAATTCCCGGGATGAAAAGAAACCATATTAATGGAAGGGACGATGTAAATTTGTATTCAGTCAGGCAAATCAGCAGTGCAGGAGGCGAAGAATGGCACGTCATGTTAGATTGCTCCCGTCTTGGGCTGTCAATTTGAAACACCTTTTGCGCATTCTTTTCCTTGACCAAATAGACGTGCATTTCATGCCAGCGTGAAGGCGATACGGGATAACTCGCAGCATCACCCCTCCCCCCACGCATCAGCGGTTCAATAGGGAAAGCTTGTAAGTTTAACCAGAGCCGCTTTTATTGGAAAAGCATTTTCCGTGTATAAATATAAGGTAGCTATTAATGTGTGTGTTGGGTGTATGTGTGCGTGACTTAGATGCAATTTAAAAAAGAAAGAAAGGCTGCAGTGGTTAGAACGATAATGATTTGCAACGAAAAATCCATTAGCCCTGTCTACGGACGATGCTAAATATACCAACTGTCAGGATGCGGTGGACTGGAAGGACAGCCTTAAAATAGTTCCTTTTGAAAATAGCCCCTCCGGATGGCTTTTCTCCACAGATCTATCTCCTTGACACATATTCCTGGGGAAACAGAGCCAGTGATCAGGGTGCAGGGTGGATTCTCGGGAGGGAGGAGCAGACCGGAGTGATGGACAGTGTAAAACCCCAGGGATCTGAGGCCAGGGGTCCCCACAGCCCAGGACACCTCCTGCATCACCTGTCCCCTCACCCTGATGAAAGACGGCTGGCCTCACTGGCAGGGGTGGACTTAGCGTCCTGTCCTCAAGCTGGTACTATGCAGCATCTGCTGAGCAGACAGAGTTGGGGACAAGAAAGAGGAAACCAGCTTCCGGTGCTGGCCTGAGAGGCAGTTGGAAATGGTTGGGGGCTGCGGCCAGACTTCCTGCCTCCTGCATCTGCATTGCTTTTCCTGGGGACTCCCTCTTGCTGTAAGAACCCACTCTGCTGCCTTCACAGCAGGCCCCAAGTGCCAGGGAGCAGCCCCTATGCAGGGGACTAACTGACAGACAGACACACACACACACACACTCACTCACTCACTCACTCACTCACACTCACACCCACACCCACCCATTCCCCACAGCTCCCTCAGGTGGGACCAAGACAAGCTGTGTGTTTTACATTTATTCCTAAATTGCTCAAAGGGGTTAAGGTCCAGGTCCCCACAGCGGTGACCGGTGACTGGTTTACTCCACATCCTTTCCTGGCTGCCTTCCCTGCCCTTCTCACTGCACCCCTCCCCTCCTGGGGTCACCTTCCAAATAAACTATTCGTACGTGATTCCTCATCTCAGAGTCACCTTCTGAAGGAACCCAAAGACAGATGTATGACTTCTATTGTGTCTATTCAGCGTCTTTATTTACTTATTTTCCCAGAATAGAGATGGAAACCATAAGGGAGGGTGCCAGATATTTGAGTTTTCGATATGTTGTAATTAGGATCCATGACCTAACAGTAGAAGTGGGGAACTAGGCTGATGGAGAGGAAAGACATGTAGTAGAGGCAGCAGAGACCAGTATCTGCCAGTAAACAGCACTTCTGTATTTCGCCTAGGTTAAAGGGTTGCCTTCGGACTTAACTCTGTACCTAGGAGACTTGAGTAAGTCAAACCAGGAAGACTTTTGAGTAAAGTTTCTTTTGCCAGGGGTCAAGGAGTAGGAAAACTTTGGGAGTGCTGATCTAAGCGAAAAACCAGGTGTGGGAAGAACCAAGGCTGCGCACTCACCCTCCCCGGCCTGCTGGCCCAGTCCCTAAGGCAGGACCCGGGCCTCCCATTCCTGGTCTGAAGCTCAGTCCCCACCAGAACTAACGTTCTGCCTCAGAACCCAAGGCCCTATGACTAGGAACCTTTTTGCCAGGCCCCCTGCATGACTTTACTCAACACGGGGACTATGGTCCAGCAGCATTTGCGTCCCCTGTGATCTGGTTAGACAGGCAGATTCTCGGTCCCACCTGTAGACCTACTAGTGGTCTGCATTGTAGTAGATTCTCAGTGCTCTACGTCACATCTGGCGTTTAGAAGTGGTTCCCTCTGGAAAGGGGATTCAGGCCAGGACTGGAAGTTGGGAAGGATGGAGCTGTTACTGCTAGCTGGGTGGGCACATGACTGATAAAAATGAAGAAGCCATTATAAATAGAAGAAATTGACATTTTAGAATATTATTTAAAGCTATCGAGTTTAAAAACAAAAGAACTAAAAATGTTTTTAAAGACAGTTTGTGTGAAGCAGGGTGAGGGCAGAGGGTTAGAATATATTAGCTAAATGCCATATCTTTTATTTAGAGAAGCCGAGATATGTAGGTTAAGAAACAGAGGTATAAACATGTCATTTAGAAAAATGTGAATAACTACCAAGAAGAAAAAGAAGCAGAATCATTTTAAAGCTGTTGGGTGCAGGGAGCAGTATTGGTGGAAAGGCGGTAGGCAGGAAAGAGGCTTTTATTTTTTTGTGTAAGGCTTTCTGTACTGTTTGTATTTTTATTGGCATGAGCATGCATTAATTTCTTTGCTATTTATAAAATTAAGTTTTAAAAATGAAAAAAAAAAGGAGCTAGCTTAAAGCTAAACGAGGTCACAAGGGCAAGAGAGGAGTTTTTAGCCTACATATTTATAGGCAGAGGATAAAGGAAAAAATAGAAATTAAAGATGGAAGAAATGGCAAATAGATCTTAGTCATTCACTTGTGTGTGTCCTGCTGCCTGATCTTCCAAAAAAAAAAAAAAAAAACACTTGCCCAGAACTTACATTTTCTGAATCTTAGAACATCACTACCGAATTCTCCTTTGTTAAAATGTATTCTCTTCCTTTCAATTGCAAAAGCCACCCCATTCCTCTCCCATCCTCTCAATTAATCAGTGTGATCAGCTGGACATGTTTTGTTTCCCTGTCAGTTAGCTAATGCTACGTAACTGCACTTTGGTGGCACCCAGCAATGGACATTTCTTGCGTGCCTGTCTCGTATGGTCGGTTCCTCAGCTCTACTCATTTTGACTGGGTTTTCTCACAAGTCTGAGGCTCACCTATCAAGCCATTTGTGGGTGGCCTCAGCTGGGGCAGCTGTGGAGACTGGACTCTTCTCCACGTGAGTCTCGTCCTCCAGCAGGCTAGCTTAGGCATGTCCTCTGAGTAATGGAAGAGGCACAGAAGCAAGCCAGCCCCGTTGCGCCAGTATCTCTCCTGTTTCTACTTGTGTCACCCTTACCAGCATCCCATTGATTCATAGCAAATCACACGGCTGAGCTCAGTCAGGAGGAAAGGGTAAGACAAAGACACATAACAACGAGTGTAGATACAGGAAGGGGTGAAGAATTGGGAGCACCACTGCAATCAATCACACTACTAGATCAGGAGTTGGTACGTTATGGACCACAAGCTGAAGCTGACCTGCCACCTGTCTTTGTAAATCAAGTCTTATTGGAATACAGCCATGCTCATTCATTTATGTCTCATTGATGGCTACTTCCACTGTACAATGACAGGGTTAAGTAATTGCAACAGAAGTGGTATTGCCTAAAATATTTAGTTTCTTGCCCTTTAACAGAAAACTATGCCAACACCTGTTCTAGACATTTTTCTAATCACTCATGTAGATTATATACTTATATATATGTCGTGGTAACTGTTTTTTTTTTTATATTTCACATAAAAAAGGAATACATTATCTATATTAATCTATACTTTCTTACTTTAAAATATACCTTGGAGGTTTTTCTATGTCAGTACATGTAGATCTAACTCATTACTTTTAAAGAAACAATTGCATAGTTTTCCATGATATGGCTACATCAAGGTATATTTAATCATGGGTATTCATTCACCTTTTGTTTCTATTTCCTGCTATTACAAACAATAATTTCTAGCCTCATATATGCCTCTTGGTACACATGTGAAATGTAATAACTAGAAATAAATGGAATAAGTCCAAAGGTGTGCTTATTTTTTCCAACACTCTATTATGAAACTTCCAAACAGCAAAGATGTAACAAATTTAAGTGCGTGCCTCTGATTCTTCACTCCTCCCTGTATCTATCCCCACTGCTCTGTGTCTTTGTCTCACCCTTTCCTCCTGACTGAGCTCAGCCGTGTGATTTGCTATGAATCAATGGGATGCTGGTAAGTGTGACACAAGTAGAAACAGGAGAGATACTGGTGCAACGGGGCTTGCTTGCTCTTGTGCCTCTTCCATTACTCAGAGGACATGCCTAAGCTAGCCTGCTGGAGGACGAAACACACATGCAGGAGGGTCCAGTCTCCACAGCTGCCCCAGCTGAGGCATATCACTACCATTCTACCATTAACATTTTTGTATGCTTGTTTGATCACATATCCATTCCTCTATCAATCTATTAATCTATCTAATTTTCTGATGCATTTCCAAGTAAATCTGAGACATCAGTATACGTCCCCCTAAATACTTCAACATGCATACAGTTGACTAGTGTCAAATAGTTTTAATTTCTTTTGATGTAAAATTTATGAACAATAAAATGTTCAGATCTTAAATTTGACAAATTCTGTACCTGTTACACTGGACTCCATCAAAACAACATAAATATCACCCAAGAAAGTTTCTTCATGCCTCTTCCTGTTTGGTTTCTCCCACTCTAGAAGCAACTACTTTTCTGATTGTTTTCCAATCTTTTGCCTGTTCTAAAACTTCATTCAAATAGAACCATACAGTATATACTCTTTTTTCTTTAAAAAGATTTTCTTTGCTCCACATCCTTGCCAACATTTAGTATTGTTACTCTTTTTAATATGAGCCCATCTGACAGGTATGTAATAATATCTTATTGTGGTTTTTAGTTGCATTCCTCTGATGACAATTGACATCAAACATTTCCAGTGTTTATTGGATAGTCATGTTTCTTTTTGTCAGGTATCTGTTCAAATTTGTTTTCTCATTTTTCTTGAGTGTCTGTCTTTTAATCGTTGTTGAAGTTGTTTACATATACTGAATACAAGGCCTTTGTCAGATACATGTTTTGCAAATATTTTCTCCCAGTCCATGCCTTACCTATTTATTTCCTTAATGGTAGCTTTTGATGAGCAGATGTTTTTAATTTTGATGAGATCTAATTTGTCAATTTTTTAATGGTTATTGTTTTCCGTGACCCAATAAAGCCTTTTTCTACCCCAATTCACAAAGCTAATTTTTAATGCTTTCTTACAAACAATGCATAGTTTTAGCTTTTATTTTCCTTCCTTCCATGCTTGCTGCTTATAGCTTTTTTTAAAAAAAAATTAAGATCTAGTCGGCATACAGTATTATATTAGTTTCAGGTATGCAATATAGTGATTCAATGTTCATATATCTAATGATGTGATCACTAGACTGAGTCTAGTAATGGCGTCATGATTTTTGCTTTTATGTTTAAGTCTAGGAGTCATCTTGAATTAATTTTGAGGCATAGAGCAACATAAGACTAGAATTTAATTTTTTTTCCATACAGATATCCAGTTATTTCTGCTCCATTTGTTGAAAAGTTTTCTACATTGGATTATTTTAGCACCTTTGTTAAAAATCAAATGACTGCATGAGCTTTAATGTATTTCTGGGCTCACTATTCTGTGCTATTGATCTATTTGCTGACCTTTATCCCAGTTACCACTCTGTGTTAATTATTGTAGCATTATAGTAAGTCTTGCAGTCAGGTAGCTTAAATTCCCTGACTTTGCTCTTTTACCAGGTTGCTTTGGATATTTAAGGTTATTTGCATTTCCATATAAATTTTAAAATCTAGTTGTCCATTTTTGTCTTAAAAATGTCTACTGGGATTAAGATTGAGATGAAGAAAAATCTTGAGATCAATTTAGGAATAATTAGCATTTTAACAATATTAAGTTTTCCGATTTATAAATACAATATATTTTTCTATTTAGATCTTCTTTAATTTATCTTAACATTTTGCAGTTTTTGGTATAAAGTTTTGTATATCTTTTGTTAAAATGTATCCTAAATATTTTACTTCAGTGTTTTTTAAAAACAATAGTAGGTTTTAGAAATTTATTTTCAACAGTTTGCTGCTAGTACATGAAAATACAATTCATTTTGGTATAGGAACCAATGATCCTATGACCTTAATAAATTAACTTCTGAATTCAATACTTATTTTCAATACTTATTTTCTACTCAAAAATTATGTCATCTGCAAATACAGTTTTATGTCTTTCTTTCCAATCTTTACAGCTTTTATTTCTTTTTCTTGCCTTATCACATGGCTAGCATCACCCATGGTGAAGATAGACATCCTTGCCTTATTCTAAGTGTTGGGGAAAATATGTTCAAAACTTTACCATTAAGCATGATGCTAGCTGTAGGTTTTTAATAGGTTCATTTTATCAGATTGAGGAATACCCTTCTATTCTTAGCTTGCCATGAGTTGTTATTATGAGTGGATGTCAACTATTGTCAGATGCTTTATTTGTATCTATTCAAATGATCACATGGGCTTTTATAATTATTTTGTTAATATGTTAAATTTCACTGATTTTTCTTTAATGTTAAACCAACTTTATATTATTCAGATAAACATTTCTTGATCACGATACATTATTCTTTTAATATATTGTTAGACCCAATTTGCTGATCTTTTATTAAAGATATCTGTATTTATATTCATGAAGCATATAGATTTGTTGATGTTTTTGTAATGTCTATGTCAGATTTTGTTATTAGGGTTATATTAGCCTCATAAAATAAGCTGAGAAGTATTATCTCCTTCCCTTTTTTGAGAAAAAAAGTTAATTTAAGATTTGTGTTATTTCTTATATGTTTGGTATAATTCAACAGTGAAAC
Source organism: Macroglossus sobrinus (assembly GCA_004027375.1). Classification (NCBI taxonomy): domain Eukaryota; kingdom Metazoa; phylum Chordata; class Mammalia; order Chiroptera; family Pteropodidae; genus Macroglossus; species Macroglossus sobrinus. The sequence goes on along the minus strand of PVKZ01005930.1, from coordinate 30,644 downwards.
CATTTGGATCTAGAACTAATTAGTTCATTTCTGGGCCAGTACCATACTTTTAACTACTAAAGCTTTACAGTATGTTTTGGTACTTGGGATGCTTCATTCTTTATGCTCATTATATCTTCACTATTGTTATTCATTTTCTGTTTCAGACTAATTTTAGAATCAGCTTGTCAATTTCCAAGACATATCCTGTTGGGATTTGTTTGAGTTTATAGAAAACTTACAGTTAATTAAATGTTTTTAATTTACTAAAAACAAACATCTCTATTTTACTAAGGTTTCCTACGCAAGAAATATTATGCCTCTCTCTATCTACTTCTTTTCAACATTTCAGTGAATTTTTATGATCTTCAACATATAGGTCTTATATACCTTTTATTGGATTTATTTCAAAACATTTTATTGTTTACATTGCAATTGTAACTAGGATTTTTCTCTATTTTATTAATTTATTATTGCTAGCATAAAGGAAAACTATCAATAACTTTTGCTCTTACTCTATCTGGAAAATTTGCGGGACCTTCTTATTTAAATAAGTTTAAAAAGAAGACACAGTGAGCGAAATAATTGAAAAACTAACTTTTAATATCCATAAATATAATCTTAATTGTGTGTGGCAAAAATAGCACAATCATTAACAATTGTATTTCACTTCCTTGGAATTCACATCAGTATTCATTGGCTTAAAGTACAAAGATAATACCCACTTATCATCCATATCTGTGTGTTAATTTTTCCCGATCTCATTTTAAATTAGATTTAGGATTAGGAGGCTTTAGTAATCTATAAGACTTAAAACTTCAAGTGCTGCCTTGACATCTAAGCCACACAGGGCTCCATGAGTTCCCTCTGGCTATGCCCATGCCCACCCAAAGGGAAAGGCTCCCCTCTGGGCTAGTTCCCCTATCAGCCAGACCAGCTGCAGCCTACCTAGTCCTCAACCTATGGGTTTCACCTCTCTGCCAGCCTGTGAAGTTATTCAAACAAACCAATCACATCCTTCTGCAAGAACTTGGTGGTACCCCAACCTCTGGTTACTACAAAGCCTGCCTTGCATCACCCTTTCTGGTTCACTTGCTCCCTCATATAAAACCCATGTGGTCCTACATGGTATGTGATGTCCTCCTGCCCTCTGCTTATATGACTGATAAACTGCTGCCAATTTCATCTGTCCAATGTCAGATGTGTGTTCAGCCATTGTGCTCTTTCGGGCAGGAACTCTCTCCTTTACCAACAGGGTGACTGGCAGTTGATTAGAACAAATAAATCATTTTTGTTCTAACGTTGTTTCTCTTCTGGCTTAACTGAATGATGATGGAAGAATAGCTAGAATTCTTCTGGAAATTCGTAAAGATGAAGAACAACAAGGTTCTCTTTGGACCTAGCATGCCCTTAATTCTGACTCACCAAACTGTAGCACCCATGTGCTCCAAGGCAACTAGGGTAGTTCATTCCAGAGGCAGACCCAGGCATGCCTAAGTTCTTTGCTCAAAAGGGATACTGGTTAACGTGTTTAGGGGAGCAGGCCCCCTAAACACCTGTGCTCACTAACAGTGCAGGCCTCGGCAGGCTCAGCTCCATTTGGGTGCTCTCTGTAATTCACATACCTCCCATCTCTCTTTCCTTCTAAGATTCCCTTTATTCCAAGGAGAAGAATCTTAGCATATCAGTTTTCCTTTACTGTATAACAAATTACCACAAGCTCAGAGGCTTAAAACAACACAAACTTAATATCTCACAGTTTCTGTGGGTCACGAGTCCAGGCACTGTTCTGCCGGATCCTGTCTCTGGGTGTGCACTAAAGAAGATGGCCAGGGTTGTGGTCCCATCTGGAGCTTGATGTCAGCTTCCAGGTTCATTGAGCTTATTGGCCAAATTCAGTTTCTTGCAGCAGTAGAACTCATGGTAACTTTCATCTTCTTTGAAGCCAGCAGGAAAGCATCTGCCATAGCTTTAATCATTCTGACTTCTGTCTCTGACTCTAACATCAGATTTAAAGGGCTCATCAAGAGAATCTCCCTTTTGGTTAATACAAAGATAACTGGCTAGGGACCTTCATTACATCTTTGCTGTAAAGCAGAACCTAATCATGGGGTGATACCCCATTGTGTTCCCAAGTCCAGCTCACAACCAAGGGGAAAAGATAGAGAGGGTGTGTACTCCACGGGGTGGGAATCATGTTCATTGTTCATATTCTTTCATCTCAGCATCAACTTTCCCAGCCACCATATGCAATAATATCCATGGAGTATTGCCCACCAGGCAATACTGGAAGAGCCACTCTTGCCTCAGTGTCTAGATTTTCTACTAGGGCTTGATCACATACTGCCCATATGGCTGGCCTTCTGTCTCCAGTCCCTCCAGAAGCAGAACTAATACCATATGGCCCAAAGCCCCATCATAAATCATATTATTCCACTGTCTGGGGGCGTCAAACATCCAGGTAGAAAAAACCTCCCACCAGGTCTTTTCAAAAGCCTGGAGATCACTTCACAGTGGCCAAGGACAAATGTCAGCACTCTCTTTGGGTAAGGTTAATTGTTCACGACACATATTCGGCACTGTCTCACTGATTCCCAGAGAGGCTAAGCTCCAGTAGTCCACGGTAGTAACTTCTCGATTATACACTCTTTATTGCTTTCCTTCATTTCCCCAACACACGCCTATTCTTTATTCCCATGATGATGTTTCTTGGGATCATTCCCCCAAATAAACTAAGTATATTTGAATGCTTATCTCATGGTCTGCTCCTGGGGGAACCACACAAGAACAAAATGTTACAAAAGCACTCAAAAAAGATTAAGAATTGAATTTTGTTTCAGGTCAATGACCTGACCTGGCTATTGCCTGAGAGAATAATTTTCCAAATTCCTCTAGTTCCCATTCGTGTTATTCTCCTAGTCCTGAGAGTCAGTGCTCATTGAGTTCTCTACTAGTGTGGACAAGATACTTCTGTCCTCCATTAACTTAGATGAAGTCATAAAGAAGGATATGGTGTCCCAACAACAAAAAAAGAAAAGCCCACCCCTCTCAGGTTTCAGGAGATTGTGGGAAGGAAACAAGGCTAAGAGCAAAGCAGGAAAGTGAGACAAGCAGGTACCCATCACACACACATACAGCCACATAACTGGCCAGACATTAGCATCGTGTAAGGGAAGGTAGCAACCTCCCAGATTCTTGTTTATAGTTAGGCTTCTGAACCATTTGTTCTGAAATCTGACTGTCCTTGAATCAGACTGATGAATCAGTTGCCTCTGAGGGTAGGATCTTAAAATCTGTGTATCTCTTACTAGCCACCTGGCTGGTTCTTGTGTAGCCTGTTCCAGTTTTAAAGCAATGAGCCGGTGAACACCCACACCACCTCACCTCACCTCACCTCACCCCAGCTAACTAAAATTCTCAGTTTAATAAATATTTACTGTTATCCTTCACAATATGTTTCCTGAAAAGTGCTTCCATTGTCATGTCAGTGTTGATCCCATTGAAAGTTCTGGGTCCTATTGTCTTCTTTGCTTAGGAAAACACTTTTCATTCAAGTAGGTAATGGATCGTGAACATTCGTAAAGAATGCTGACATCCTCCCACTCTTCCTACCTCTCCTTTTCACCTGCACATCCTCAGGGTTGAAAGGAAGAAAGAGCCATGGTGCTGTCTCAATGGGCTCCCCTTTGTACAGTGACAAAACTCTGCTTAAGCCTAAGTTTTCACATCAAGCAAATTAAGGGTAATTTTTTGCGTTATAAAAATTATCTTTTGTTGTACAAAGGATTCAATGCTGGTTTTCTTTTTAATATCCAAGATCTTTAGTGCATTTCAAATATAAGTCACTTGACTTTTTTTTTTGAAACACATCGATTGTATCAAACCAGGTATGCCAGAAAGTTCCTCGTTATTGGTTTTTATGTCTTTGAAGTTCAAGGATGAAATTCTATAAATTCATAGATGTTATTGGAGGACCTGGTTATAGTTTTTAGAAATGTAATCCCCCACTGAGTTGTTCAGATGAAAGAAAGCTAAGAAAGAAAAATCACAAGCTACCCTGAGATCCTATAATCTATACTCATTCTCTATTTTTAATTCTCTATTTATACTCATTCTCATGTCGAAGCATATTTTGTCATTAAATTTTGCAAAAACAGTAATTATAACTGATATTTCCACGTGAACCTCTAGAGCCATCTTAATTTCTGAAGGTTCTCAGGTGAGCAATACTTTTGTTCTCATCTAACAACCCAGGGAACCACAGTATCAAAGATTAACTGAAATGCCTAAGGTGACAGATTTATCTGCCCACTGTGGAACACGTAGCCCAGGGCTAAGTTCATTAGTTGGTGCTCAATAAATATTTGTTAAATGAAGGATCTGCATCTTTATCTGGCCAGCTTTGCAGACTCTTCATTACACTGCCTCCCGGCTCATCCGGGAGTACTCATTAACACATCCTGCTCGTGAGGGGCTAACTACATGGTAGGCTGGAAGATTCGTTTCCTGTTTTTGTGATGTATCAAAATGCAACCCACACATCTCAATGTGCTCAGGGTGCTCAAGTCAATTTGAATGTTTTCCCAAGAGTGGGGTGTGGGCGGTGGGGTGAATTTTTATACATGGACAGACAGCATGAGACCAGGACAGCCATACTCAGAAGGGCCTTGTACTTGATTTCATATTCTGTTTCCTCTACTTTGAAAATCTTAATCATTTTTGAACAAGGGGCTTGCATTTTTATTTTGTACTGAGCCCTATAAATATATAAACCATCCTGAAGACAAAGAACAATCATTAAAATAAAACAGATCTCTAAAACATTAAGGCTTTGATACAAGTGATACTTAAATGGGCAAGATTTTCAAATGTTATATAAAGAATATCTTTGTTGTAAAATGTGACATATTCTCTAAAGTTAAGAGGGGAAAATGAACATTTGTTGTGGGCATCCCAACATTCCAGGAACTTCTATCCTCACAGTTTAAATGTGAAAGAGCCTTTGGGATCACAGATAGTTGACTTTGCAAGGTGGCTCAACAAGGCCATGTCCATGCAGTTGGTTAAGGAGACATCACAGGACTCCTGGTTCCCATTGTTGCTCATACTGCATCATAGTCACAGTATCAGGAAGTAATAGGTCAAAGAATATGGTTTGCACCTTTTTGGCAGTATAGGCACAGACATTAAATTTTTTTTTCAATAAGTGCATTTTTGTAGATGATATAGTCAGAACGACAGTGAAAGCTAAAAATGCTCAGAGAGAAAGAGAAAACTAGGAGAAAAACTAAGAGATTTGGCAGTTTTTACTTAGCGTACATGATTGTCTTTGAAGAGGCAAGACCACGAGACTGGCAAGGTGACTGCCAAGGTCAGCAGTCTTCAGTGACCATGTAAGTGGGGAGATGAGGAGAAAATACTTCCTGTGCCAGAAGCACTGCTATGTCTCTGCTATTTTCATTCCATCATTATATGGTGGAAGAAAATACCCTCTAATTGATGCAGCAGGAAACATGAGTAAAACAGATTAAAGTCACCAAAAGTAAACCAAAAAATAATGGAGTGGTGATGGGAATAAGGGAGGAACATTTCACAGTGATCCACTGAAAGCTGTATGGAAACAACTTTGTAGTATGGGAAAATATTTTCAACAAACCATAAACTTTTTTCCAGAACATCTCCAGCATCCTAAACAGAAACTCTTTAGCCTTTAAACCATAACTCCCTACAGCCTCCTCTTCCCAGCCCATAGTAACCTCCATTCTACTTTCTGTCTCTAAATTTGCCTATTCTAGGGATCTCATATAAGTGGAATTATATAATATTAATCCTTTTGTATCTGGCTTCTTCCATTCGGCATAATGTTTTCAAGGTGGATCCATGTTGTAGCATGTATCAATTCATTCCTTTTTAATGTTGAATAATATTCCATTTATGTATATGTCACATTTTGTTTATCCATTTATCTATTGATGGGTATTTGATTTGTTTCCATCATTTGGCTATTGTGAATAATGCTGCTAGGAACACTGATGTACAAGTACCTGTTTGAATCCCTGCTGTCAATCTTTTGGGCATGTACCTAGAAATGGAATTGCCTTATCATATGGTAATTCTATGTTTAACTTTTTGAAGAACCACCACAGTTCCACAGCAACTGCACCATTTTTACATTCTTACCAGTAATGCTCAGGGTTCAATTTTTCCATATTCTCATAAATATTTACTTTCAGGTTTTTTTTTAAAATAGCCATCCTAATGGGTGTGAAGTAATATCTCATGATTTTGATTTGGATTTCTCTAATAACTAGGGATGTCGGATATCTTTTCATATGCCTATCAGCCATTATTTAAATCCTGTGTCAATTTTTGATTTGGGTTATTTGTTTTTTCATTGAGTTGAAAGATTAATCCCTGATCTTATAAATGATTTGAAAATGTAGTCTCCCATTCTGTTGTTAGTCACTTTTGACACTCTTGACAGTGTCCTATGATGCATAAAATTTTTAATTTTGATAAATTTACCTATTTTTCTATTGTTACATGTGCTTTATGGTGTTATAACCAAAAAATCATTGCCAAACCCCATGTCATGAAACCATTAGCTTTTTATTTGACAAAATCACTTTTAGAATCTTATCAATTGCCAGTAAAACAAACAAACAAACAAACAAACTTTAAAAATTGCATAAATGTTCAAGTTCTGTTATAGGTAGGTTGAAATTAAAAGGTTGAAAGAAGATATATCAAATATTGTTTCTCAAAAGCAGGACTGACTGTATTAAGTCCAGACAAAGTACATCTCAGAATAAATTGCTAGAGACAAATAGGGACATTGTGCAATGATAAAAGGATAAGTCTACCAGGAAGACATAATAATGTGTATGCACCAAACCACAGAGCCTCAAAATATATAAAGCAAAAGCTAATAGAGTTTAAAGGAGAAATAGTCAAACCCATCCATAATCATGGCTGGGAACTTCAATACCTTCTTCTCAGTAACTAATAGAACTACTAGACAGAAAGTCAAGGACATAGAATTCAACATTGTCAATCAGTAAGATCAAATTGATATAATGGAACATTCCACCCAACAACAGCAAAATACACTTGTTTTTTTTTTTTCAAGATCCCATGGAACATTCACCAAGGTAGACCATATCTTGTCTCATGAAACAAACCTCAACAAACTTAAAAGAATAATACAGAGTGTATTCTATAACCATGATAGAATCAAACTAGAAATTGCTAACAGAAAGATAACAGAAAAACCTTCAAACACTTGGAAATTAAACAACATACTTGTAAATAAACCATAGATCAAAGAGGAAGACTCAAAACAAATTTTAAATATAATAGAACTGAATTAAAATAAAAACACAACATGTCAAACTTTGTGAGACATGGCTAAATCAGTGCGAAGAGGGAAATTAATAGCACTAAATGCATACATTTAAAAAATAGAACGTCTCAAACCAATAATGTAACATTTTATTTCATGAAGCTAGAAAAATAAAGCAAAATAAACCCAAAGCAATCAGAAGAAAGGGGGACATTTTTAAAAAGAATAAACCCAATGAAATTGAAAAGAAGAGCACAATAAAGATCAATGAAACAAAAAGCTGTTTCTTCAACAAAATCAATACAATTGATAAACCCTTAGCAAGACTGACAAAAACAAAAATAGAGAAAACACAAATCACCAATATCAGGAATTAAACTAGGCATATCACTACAGATACTTCAGTCATTAAAAGGAAAATTAAAGAATATCATGAATAACTTCATGCTCAACTTATTAGAAAGATTAAAATTTTCAGAAGAAAAAAATCAAGTTTTTAAAAATTATAAACTAGGAAAATTCAACCAAGATGAAACAGATTACCTGAATTGTCCTATAAAGAAATTAAATCTGTAAGTAAAAAGCTTCTTTAAAAAATTTTCAAGCACAAATGGTTTCACTAAAGAATTCTATAGAATATTGAAAGAAGAATTAATACCAATTCTATACTATCTTCTCTAGAAAATAAAAGAGGAGGGAGCACTTCTTATTTTACTTTATGAGGCCTTGATATCAAAGCCAAACAAAAGTAATACAAAAAAAGAGACGTTTGTGTTAATATTTTTTATGAACAAGATGCAAAACGTTCAACAAAATATTGCAAATTGAATCCAAGTATGTATAAGAAGAATTATGCACCAAGACCAAGTGGGATTTATTTCAGGCATGCAAGGCTGGTACAACATTCAAAAATTAATTATCTCAATCACCACCATATCATATGATCGTATAAATTGATGCAGGAAAAGCATTTGACAAAATCTAACACCCATACATTATTAAAACTCTAAGCAAATTAGGAATAGAGGAAAATGATTTCAACTTGATAAAAATCAAAAACCCTACAGCTTATTACATATTTGAAGGTGAAAGACTGAATGCTTTTTCTCTAAGATCAGGAGCAAGACATGGATATCTGTTCTCACCACTCTTATCCAACATATTACTGGTGTCACTGAAATAAGGCAGGAAAAAAAATAGAAGGCATACAGATTGTAAAGGGAGATACAAAACTGGCTCTATTTGCAGGTAACATGATCATCTACATAGAAAACTCCTAGAACTGATAGAGGTTGCAGAATACATGATCAACATGCAAATATTAATTGCATTTCTATATATTAACAATTATCATGTGGAAACTAAAATTTAAAATATATACTATTACTTATAATTGTTCCAAAGAAAATGAAATCCTTAGACATAAATCTAGCGAAGCATAGGTCTGCATGCTGAAATTGCAAAGCGCTGATGACCAGAATCAATGGAGACCTAAATAAAGGAGAAGATTCAATATAGAAAAGATGTCAGCTTTCCTCCAAAATTTATCTATAGACTTAATGCAATTCCTATCAAAATCACACCAAGGGTTTTTTTTGTTGTAAATATTTTTTTGATTTATTGTAAAAAGTTGTTGTAAAAATTCTAAAATTTATAAGGAATAATGCAAGACCTATGATAGTGAAAATAATTTTTTTTTAAAAAAAGAAAGAATAAAGTAAATCTTTGTACTTGATATTAAAGCTTACTATGTAGCTGCAGTAGTCAAAACAGTGTGATATTGGTAAGGGGATAGACACCTAGAGCAATGGAATAGAATAGAAGACACAGAAATGGAACCACACAATCAAGGCAACCAACTTTTCATAAACATTCAAAAACAGTTCAGTGGAGAAATTGCTTTTTCAACAAATGGTGCCTGAATAACTGGGTATCCATATGCAAAAAAAAAAAAAATGCATCTCAACCTAAACCTCACACCTTATAGAAAAATTAAGAAAATGGATCACAGACTTTAAAATGTAAAACTATAAAAATTATTGTAAAACTGGAGAGAATCTTTAGAATTTAGGGATAGGATAGGAAAAAAACTCTTAGGCTTGATATAAAAAGTAAGATACATAACAAAATATTAATAAATTGGATCTTATCAAAATGAGAAACTTCCTTCTTGCAAAAGTGAAGAAGATAAAAAGACAAGCCAAAGAGTGGGACGCTATTTGCAAACCACATATTTGGAAAAGGACTCTTTGTAGAATATATGAAGAACTGTTAGAAGGATGATGACAACAAGATGGCAGAGACATTAAAACTGATGCCATCAATAAATCAAAAAACAACAAGCATTGGTGAGGATGCAGAGAAAAGGGAACCCTCATACATTGTTGGTCAGATTGCAAATTGGTACAGCCACTATGGAAAACAGTATGGAAACTTCTCAAAAAATTAAAAATGAATATACCTTTTGACCCAGCAATTGCACTTCTGCATATTTATCCAAAGAAGACCAAAACAATAATTCATAAATATGCACTCCAATATTCATGGCAGCACAATTTACAATAGCCAAGATATAGAAGCAAACTAAATGCCCATCAACAGATGATTGGATAAAGAAATTGTGGTTCATCTATACAATGGAATATTACTCAGCCATTAAAAAAAATGAAATCGTACCATTTGCAACAACATGGATGAACCTAGACGTTACTATGCTGAGTAAAATAAGTCAGACAGAAAAACAAATACCATATGATTTCACTTATATGCAGAATCCGAGGAACAAAAAGAACAAATTAATCAAAAAAGGCTCACAAATATAATGGACAATTTGGTGATGGATAGAGAGGAGGAGGGTTGGGGGGCTGGGAGAATGGAGTGAAGGGTTAAAGAAGTACAAATTAGTAGTTGATAGTTGGTCAAAGGGATGGGAGTATAGCAGAGGGAATGCAGTTAGCATTAATATGTTGGCTAGGTGGAGGACCAGAGGAAGGAGAGAGGAATTGAGGGGATCATTTTATGAACTATATAGATGTCTAACCAATGTACTGTATACTTGAAACTAATTTAGATAAATATTTTAAAAATTAAAAAATAGAAAACAAACTGATGCCACAGGAATAAAAAAGATCATAAAGGACTATTATAAACAATTATATGCCAACAAATTGGACAACCTAGAAGAAATAAATAAATTTCTAGAAACATACAACCTACCAAGACTGAATCAAAATAGAAAGCACGAAGAGACCAATAGCAAATAAAAATATCAAATCAGTAATCAAGCCCTTGCAACAAAGGAAAGCCCAGGACTAGATCATTTCACAAGTAAATTCTGCCAAGTACTTAAAGAAGAATTGATACCAATTATTTTTCAACTTTTCCAAAAAATAGAAGAGGAGACATTTCCAAACTCATACGGCCAGCATTACCCTGATACCAAAGTCAAACAAAGACACCACAAGAAAACCACAGGCCAGTATTCCTGATGAACAGAGATGCAAAATCCTCAAGAAAATATTAGCAAACTGAATTGAACAGCACATTGAAAAGATCATGCATGACCAAGAGTGATTTATTCCTAGCATGCAAGGATGATTCACCATGTGCAAATTATTCAGTATGATACACCACATTAACAGAAGGAAGGATAAAAATCACTTGACCATCTCAATAGATGCAGAAAAAGCATTTGATGAAATTAAACACCCTTTCATGATAAAAATCTCTCAACAAATTAGGTATGGAAGGAACTTAACACGATAAAGGTTATATATGAAGAACTCACACTAACATCATATTTAATAGTTAAAAACTGAAAACATTTCATCTAAGATCTGGAATAAGGTGGGAATGACCCCTCTCACCACTTCTATTCAATATAGTACTAGAAGTCTTAGAGCAATTAGTCAAGAAAAAAGAAAGGAATCCAAAGCAGAAAGGAAGAAGCAAAATTGTCTGTTCATGATCTTATATGAAGAAAATCCTAAACATTTAAAAAAAAAAACCTTAGAATTGATAAAAACAAAACATTTAGTAAAGTTTCAGGATATAAAATCCACATACAAAAATCAGTTGCATTCCTTTGTACCAACAAAAAATTATCTGAAAAAGGAAAATAACACCATTTATAACAGCATCAAAAAAGAATAAAATACTTAGAAATAATGTAAACAAAGAGGTGAAAGACTTGTATACTGAAAAGAATAAAACACTGATGAAAGAAATTAAAGCAGACACAAGTAAATGGAAAAGCATCCCATGTTCATGGATTGGAAGAAATAATATTATTAAAATGTTTATACTATCCAGAGTCCTATAAATTTAATACCATCCCTGTCAATAGCCTAATGTCACTCCTTACAGAAATAGAAAAAAAATCCTAAAATTCATAGGGAAGCACAAAAGATCTTGAATAGCCAAAGCAATTTTGAGCAAGAAGAACAAAGCCAGGGTCATCACAATTCCTGATTTCAAAATATATTACAAAGCTACAGTAATTAAAACAGCATGGTACTGGCATGAAAACATGCATAGACCAGTGAAGCAGAATAGAGACCAGAAATAAACCCACACATATATAATTAACTGATCTTCAACAAATGTGCCAAGAACATACAATGGGAAAAGAATCAACTCTTCAATAAATGGCATTGGGAAAACTGGACATCCACATGCAAAAAAAAAAAAAATGGAATGAGCCCCTTATCTTACACCACACACAAAAATTAACTCAGAAAAGATTAAAGATTAAAGGCTTAAACATGAGACCTGAAAAACCATAATACTACTATAAGAAAACATAGGGAAAAATCTTCCTGACATTGGGCTTGGCGATGATTTCTTGGAGATGACACCAAAAGTATAGGTAACGAAAGCAAAAATAGACAAGTGGCACTACATCAAACTAAAAAGCTTCTATACAATGAAGAAAACAAATGAAAAAGGCAACCTACAGAATTGAAAATATTTGCAAAACATATGATAAAGGGTTAATATCTAAAATAATATCAGGGACTCCTACAATCCAATTGCAGCCCCCAAAAAAAATCCATTTAAAAATGGCCAAAAGAACTCAATAGACATTCTCAAAAGAAGGCATACAAATGGGGGGAAAGTATATGAAAAGATGCTCAACATCACTAATCATCAGGGCAAAGAAAAAGCCACAATTATATACTACCACATATCTGTTAGGATGGCTATTATATGAATGAACAAACAGAAACTAAAGTGTTGGCCAGGATGTGGAGAAAAAGAAACTTTGTACACTATTAATGAGAGTGTAAATTGGTGTAACCACTATGGAAAACAGTACGCTGGCTCCTAAAAGAATTAGGAATAGAACAACTATATGATCCAGCAATCCCACTTCTGGGTATTTATCCAAAGGAATTGATATTAGGATTTCAAAGAGATCTCTGCACTCTCATGTTTACTGCAGCATCATTCACAATAGCCAACACATAAAACCAACCTAAATGTCCACTGTTGGATGAATGGAAAAAGAAAATATAGTCTATACATGCAATGGAATATTATTCAGCCTTAAAAAAGGAACATCCTGACATTTGTGACAACATGTAATAATGGAAGGACATTACAAAGGTGAAATAAGCCAGAGAAGGACAAATACTACATATACCACTCATATGAGGAATGGAAACTCATCAAACGAATAGAAGCAGAGGATGGAATGGTGGTTGCCAGGGTCTGTGGGAAGAGGGTATAAATAGGAAAATATTAGTCAAAGGGTACAAAATTTCAGTTATGCAAGTTACGTAAGTCTAGAGATTTGTTATGCATCATGGTGCCCGTAGTGAATGTTGTATTGTATATTTAAAAATTTGCTCAGAAGGTAGATCTTAACAGTTCTTATAACAACAACAAAAAAAAAAATTATAAAGCAGGTGAGAGGTTATGTTTCTAGATTGCGGTGATGGTTTTATCTCAAACCCATCAAGTTATATACATTAAATATGTACAGTTTTCTGCATGTCAATCAGACCTCAATAAAAGGCTTTGAAACTAAATAAGAAAAGCAACAGGTAGACTCTAGAAAATGGGCAAAAGATGCAAATGAACACTTTGGGGAAAAAAAGAGTACAGAGATGGCCAATCAGTATATAAAAAGATATTCAATATGTATAGCCCTCACGGAAATGCAAATTAAAACCAAAATGAGACACTAGTGTACCTATCAAAATCACTAAAATAAAAAATAGTGACAACATCAGATGCTGCTGAGGATGAGGAGAAATTGGATCACTCATACATTGCTGTTGAGATTATAAAGTGGTATATACAGGCCCTCTGGAAAAGAGTCTGACAGTTTCTTCCCAAACTAAAAATGTGCTTACTATACGACCCAGCAATTGCTCTCTTGGGCAATTATCCCAGAGAAATGAAAACATTCTCACAAAAACCTGTATACAAATGTTCATAGCAGCTTTATTTGTAATAGGCCAAATCTGGAAACAACACATGTCTTTCAATGAGTTTATGGTTAAAAAAAAAAAAACCTTTACCTTTGGGGTACCCTCCATACCATGAAATTTTTTTTTTAATGAATTATTGATGCACACAAAAACTTGTATGAATTTCAAAGGAATGATGCTGAGTGAATAAAGCCAGTCCAACAAAGACTACATAACTGTTTAATTCCATTTATATAACATTCTCAAAATGACAAAATGATAGAGAAACAGATCACTGGTTGTCGGCCCTCCTTTTAGGTGTGGTCATAAGCGGCAACAGGAGGGAATCTGTGAGGATGGACCAGTTGTGTACCTTAACTGTGATGGTAGATATGCACCTATCTACAGGCATGATAAGGTGGTAGAGCACCAAGTACACACGCAAATGTGCAGGTAAAGCTGAGGAAGTGGAAGATCCGTGCTGATATCCTGGCTGTGCTATTGTCCTGTAGTGTTGGGAATAGTTAGCACTGTGAGAAACTGTATTGCTTCCCAACAACTGTATGTGAATCTGAGATTATCTCGAAATACTTTGATATTTAAAATGTGAGAATGTCCGAGGCTATTTATTTTTTAAAAAATAATAAAGTACAATCCCCTTTAAAATGCAATGGCCAGGGGCAGAAGGCTATTTCATAAATTTTAAGAATCCACCTAATTCTTAAGTGCTACTCCCTCACCTTGCTGTCAGCGATGCCTAGTGTTGAAATTAGGAGTTCGAAAGGCAGATACCGGCCGTAGCCTCGCGGGGTTCAGGTGTGCAGGTGTGTGTGGTGTGTGTGTGTGTGTGTGTGTGTGTGTGTGTGTGTGTGTGTGTGTGTGTGTGTGTAGGTGGGCACTGGCATGAGAAAGAAAGCAGAGGGAGCAGAGCTTTGCCTCCCCTACTGTCAGGGAGGGTGGCCGGCTGCTGACAGCCCGGGAAGGCTTTAAGGAGGGTGCTGGCGCCTTGGGAACGCCCTCATGCTGCACCCTCCAGGAGGCCGTGGCGGTGGCTGAAAGCCTGGGTGCAGTGACTGAACCCCATGGTCCACAAGAAAAGGTGAGTGCCGGACGCGGGTGGGAGGTGTGGGCTCCGGGCAGCGGCCCGCAGGCGTGCTGGGCAGCCGGGCTTGCAGAGGCGGCGCCTAGTCTTGGATGCTGCAGCGAGACGCCGAGGAGACTCCAAATGCAGGGCTCCAAGTGTTGCGGCCGCGGAGGGTGGGGCCGCGCAGAAAGCCCGGCGGCGCCAGCCGGGTAGCATCTGCAGGCCTGCGGCGCGCACACGAGGTGCACGTGGGTGTGGAAGAACCCGCGCTGCCGGGCCTCCTTCCTGCAGCGCCGCAGCCGCCAGGTGCCGGCGCTGGAGGAACGGCGGGTGCGGTGCCTGCCCCGCGCCCGGGCCCGGCGCCCCACGGGCAGGCGAGGGGCGGGGACCGCACTGAGGCCCGGCGCCTGGAGGCGCTCTCCGCGCGCGTCTCTGCTCGGATGTCTGGGCCTCCTTGTCGCTCGGGTGCGGGAAGCTCGGCGGCTTTGTCCGGGAATGGCTAGGGGTGCGGGAGGGGTGGGGGTAGGAAGCGGCTTCCCCACTGACCAGACCCTGGCTTGGGGGGATCACTGGGCTGGGCAGGAACCGGTGGGAGCGCTGTGGAGCTTCAAGGGGACTGCGCCAGCAGCCGGGCGCCTGAGACTGGTGCTGGGGACCGGCGCGGGCTGGCGGGTTCCACGTGGGTGGACCCCAAACTGCGGGCATCCGTAGGGTCACAGGACGCCGTCGTGTGAACTCCCCTAACCCAGCACACGACCAGGGGCACGGGGACCGGGTCTTCCTCCAGTTGTGCGGGATTGGCACGGAGAGCGCGCGGGGGAGGGAAGGCTGCGGCGGGAGGGTGCGGGGGGACGGGGGAGGGCTACGCGACCGAGGTGTGGCCGCGGGGGAGGGTATGAGAGGCACCGCGGGGCTGTGGCCGGGCCACCTCAGCAGCCCCGCAGTCCGCGCCCGCGCGGGGCGCAAAGGAGGCGGTGTGGGCGGCGACGTGCCAGCGGATCGCGCTACGGTCCCTGCTGGCGTTAACCTCTCCTCGGAATGAAAGAAAAAGAGTTCATTTAAAGGGGCGAGGGTGGGCTGGTTCCAACCGGCTGCGAGGGCTTTGGCCGCGGGCACGTGGGAGTTGCAGGGCAATGCCAGGTGTCCCAATGCGGGCAGGTGACCGCGAGCTCAGCGGCGCCTCCACCTGGGTCGAGCTCGGGAGAGCGCGCGACCTGAGCGGGTGAGATTCTTTAAATCGGGCATTTCCCACAGTGGCCCCAAACCTAGCATTAACCCCTTCCCAGCCACCCGCCCCCGTCCACATTCCTACTAGAGAGTCTTTCAAGCTCTCGGAACTACCAGCTTCATGTTTAAGTAAAAAGCCAGGGCAAATGCTTCACTTTAAATAACCTCTCCGTCCCCAGGTCCCCAAGGGCAGCCTTTCACAGCCCTGAGACGCGGTCATTCCAAACCCACAGCGAGCTGCCCTAGCGCTCGGTGTTCGCTCCGCCAACCCCTCGGCCGTGGTGGCCGCCGGGCGCCGGCGAGACTGCGGCGCGAGCCGGGCGTGGAGCAGCCTCGCGTCCTCCTCCCGGGGCGAGCGGGGCCTGCACGGACACTTGGTCGCTGTCTCTTTCTCCCTCTCGGGTGTCGCGCATTTTCTCAGCAGCGTGACCGGGTAGACAATGAACTTGGAATCCCGAGGACCCGCCTGCCCGGTCAGGTCCAGTCTCTGAGCCTCTTGACACCTCTGCCCTTGACCACGGTGGGCGCTGTGTGTGTCCCCGGACGCCACGGCACCTCCGTCCCCACCCCCCACCTCCACAGCAGCGGGAGGAGGGCCTTTCCGAGAAGCCACGCTGAGGCCGTCCCCCTCTCTCTGCTTCCCAACGGCAGAGCCCCTGAAAGTCCAAGGCGCGGGTGCCACTCACCTGTCCGAGGCGGGGCGACCCCCTGCGTGTGCGTTGGGAGCGTACGCATTTAGCCGCACAGAGTAAGTCCCAGATGTGCAAGACAAAGCACTTCATGCAAAAAGATGGTCCAGAGTCCAAGTAAAAAAAAAAAAAGAAAGAAAGAAAGAAAGAAAGAAAACCCACAGGCACTGAGTCACCGCTCGCCTCCTGCCTGGGCTTCTGGAGCGTCCGCATCCGGGAAAGGGATTTTAACTGAATTTTCGCCAGATTCGCTTGGATCTGACTTACCTCCTCTGCTGGTGGCGGCAACAAGTGGCCTCGCCACCTTCCCAGAGCTACTACCCCAGTCTCCCGGTCCCCAGTCCTTGCTGGAGTAGCTAGCTGCCTGGGGTGTGGATGGAGAAGGGGAATCTGGAGGGTGGAGGGGAGTATTTCTTTTTAATGGTGAACATTGCGTCCTTTGCGCTGGGATCTTCTTGTTACCGTCAACCTCCAATTTTAACGTGGCGGTATCATGCAGGTTAACACCTAGAAATGGAAAACTTACCCACCTTCCTAATTAAAGAGGCGTTTCCCCCCCCCCCCCGTGCACGTTTACTGCGGAGGGACTGACATTTTATTGGTGCGACTACCCCACCCTTTGTGGTTTGGAGACATGGGGGTGGGGTGGGGGACATAACGGTAGCAAGGCGTTTCTTTTTCCATCAGACGCTTCTCCCCCTCCCCCCATCCAAAGTACAGTGGTTAGAGTCTCAGCCTCCTCCAACGTTCTCTATGCGGCGTTCGTGCCAGACGCTTTACAGGAAAGCCCCCTTTTCGGGTCAACCTGCTCATCACTTGTCCCACGCCCAGCGAAACTCAGCTAGCTACCAATGGGTCAAGGTTCCCCGGCTTCAACACCGAGAGTCCCGTTCCAGTTGGAAAGGTCCTCAGGGGAGAAAGACGTGTTGCCAGCTGATCGAAGTGGGGAGCAGAGGCTGCAGCACCTGGGGATCAGGGTCTGCCGTCTTGCTCCCTGTGGGTCCCTGGAGTCAGCGGAGTGCCACCGCGACCTCGGCTGGAAATGACGCCCTAACCCAGCCCAAAACAACCTTGGACAAAACTTTGAAAGAATCTAGTGCACAGACTTCTTCCAATCTGCTTACAATAAATACCCATATACGTATCCCCACATCGCCGCCCAAATGGAGAGCAGACGCCCAGATTCGCGCTCCCCACGTGTTGCTGGAGTTGGCGCAGACGCGTCCGCCGGCACAGTGGCGAACGTGACGCCGCATTTTCTCCGAATTCCTGCCTTCTAGGGTGGTGCTACCGGGGGTGGGGGTGGGAAAGAGGTTGCGGAATCCATTCGTTCTGCGGGAGCACTGGGGGTTTAGGGCAGCGCGCAACTCCGGGGGGCTCCCGCACCGCCCCTTTCTCTCACTTGAGAAAAGCAAGGCTCGTTATGGATGATTAATAGCCGGGCTTCCCACCACCATGCAGCGCGTCCCTGCCGGCACCATTAGCTTAGTCGTTTTAATTTGACCTTTATTATGAGCAACGTGTCCCCCGGAGGCTGGGGACTGGATTCGCACCCCGAAGGCCGCCCTCTTTACCCCCCTCCACCCGGCCTGCCTCTTAGAGGGAAGATCGGGGCGGGGGGCTTGCAGCTCCCGCGGAGCCCCCTCCACCTCCCAAGGCAGCGGGCCTGAGACCCTCGGAGACCTAACCGGGGAGCTGTCAGTCATCCCGGGCGTGGTCCGGGGGTCCCCAGGGCCTCGGAGTTGGGCGGTGTCTGCAGTGCATGGTCGTGGGTTCTCTCTGGCACAATGTGCCGGTGTGCAGAGAGAAAAACAAGCAAAAACACACTCCTAAGTGCCACTGGCACCTATAGCGGCGGTGGTCTACACAGAGTGCCTGCAGCTGGAGGTATGGGGGAGGGCACTGCGGCCCAGGGCAGGGAGGGAGAACTGAGAAGACCGGCTGGCCGCAGGGGAACCCCTCCTCCCTGGGTAGCGGCTGGGAGCACCCAGGCTGCGGCAAGAGGGGCTGGTAGTCTCCCCTGCACCTCGCCTGCTCCCCCGCCTTCTCTGTGTCCCCCGGCTTTTCCAGGAGGAAGATGGGGTGCCCAGCGGGGGTGGGGAGCGCCGGGCCTCGGGGCCGGGCTGTCACGTGCCCCCCACCCCCGCCACTGCGGCGGGAGTTCCAATCAGAGCGCGCCAGGGGGCTCCTCCTGGGCAGGAACCACCCGGCTCCGCGGCGTAGGGTGGGCCGCCGTCACCTGACCGCCCGCCCCTGCCCCCCGCGAGTAAGGGGCGGTGGTAGCGTCTGCTCGGTTACAAATGGCCCCTCCCGCCTCGCTCGCCTGCTCGCTCGGGCTCGGCGCGGACCCGCCCGGGTGCGCTCCTCCCCGCGGGTCCCGGCGGCGTCCTGCCGCCCTGCCCCGAGCCGGCCCGCGGTGCCCGCCACCCCGGAGGGCGCTCCCCGCACGCCGCTCGGAGGCTTACCGCGCAGGTCGCGCCGAGAGGCTGCACCGAGGTGGCGCGCCGCTTGCGGACCCGCAGGTGAGTGTGCAAGTGTGGGCGTGGGATGCTGCGGGGACAGTGCAGGAGACGTGAGGGTCCTCGCCTCGGGTGCGGACACGGGTCCGTGCGATGCGCAGGTTAAGTTTGCGGAGCGAGCCCGAGGTCTCGCTGAAGCTCGGCCTCCTCTCGCTGCCCCTGTGGGTTGGGGGCTCACGCAAAAAAAAAAAAAAAAAAAAAAAAAAAAAAAAAAAAAAAAAAAAAAAAAAAAAAAAAAAACCTCGACTTGGGGGAAGGGCTTCGGGAAATTCTTGTCTTGAGATACTTGACAAAGGTTGAAAAGACACACTAGGTGGAGCGTGTAGCTGCGGCTGATGGGGGTGACACAGGTGCATTGAGTGTGCCTGCATGGTGGATGAGCCCAGAATCCGGCAGAGAGCTTCTGCGGCCGGTTATTTCGTCCCCAAAAGCCACTTAGATGCCTGAGAGAGAAATCGCGCTGCTCTGAGGTGGTCACCGGACGATAAGGCAGCAAACCGATGCCCCCCAAGCTTCTGATATGCCCCTGAGTAGCAGGAGAGCAGGTGGCTCAGAGAAGAGAGTGTGAGGTTTTTAAGGCACCCAGAAAATATTCCCTTTGCCTTTTAACTTCTTGCTTGGCATAAATGAGTATTAAAAGTGCTGAATCATGCAAAAAGACGTGGAAAAGAATCTGCTTCATTTTTTGGTGAAGTTTTTCAAAGCCGTTATCTGTATTTTTGGAATAATGCTTTCTTTGAATGTACGATATAGGCACCAGGTATTTAAAATCCTAGTCAAAGACTGTGCCTTTGGCTTTACGTCTATTGATTGCTTTTCTTTTGGAAGGGCGAGTTGTATCCATTCATTCTCTCTTACCAGCCACCCTCCTAAAAAAAAAAAAATTTTTTTTTTTTTGGCGTGGCCATGATTATAATAGGGAACAGTCCTCAGAAATAGAAAACATCCTCCTTTGATGAGTGCAGTGATGGGCAATTTGATTTGTCATATGCCACTGAAGGGAATGTCAACCTGATAACATGCAGACTAGAGAGAGGAAGAGGCAAGAGTTGCCCACGGAGGAAGAAATGAGCCCTAATCCAATTGTGCTCAGTAACAGAGCTGAAGAGAAGTGCTTCCACCTTGGAGCCCGAGTCCTGCTTGGTGGAGGAGGAGGGGTGCAGTTTTTGAGGCGAGTTCTGAGGCCTGACACCAAGTAGCAGAAAGATGATTTTTTACGAAACCAGAGTCAGAGTCAGGATTAGTAAAAATGGGTGTGTCCAAAGATCTCTTGCCGGTAGCTCTGGGCTGCACTGTCTGAACTGCTCACTGGCCTGCTGACTCATAAGAGAACCAGCATGGCTTAGCAGGACTGGATTTTTTACTTGTGAACTCTTAAAAGCCATACCCTGTTTAAAAAAAAAAAAAGCTTTAACAGAGACATCTTTAAACAGAGAAGCTGGTCTCACATCTCTTCTTCAGGGAGATTTTTCTCTGATTCCTTGACTTGTCACCTTCATTTCAATACCTGTCATCCATAGTTGTGCACAGAACGTTTGGTTCAACACAAAGATTTTAATCTAAATCTCAGCACTGGAAATAGGGGCACTCCGAAAAATGTGATTATTTCAAAGGTATCTGGGAAGGACACCTAAAACCTGGAATATGAACAATTAATTGAGAGTTCTTTGCCGCACAGACTCCCTGAACATTGCACATAAGACCGGGGAGCCCCACCCTGATTCTGAGCATCTGCATGAAAGGCCAGGAAATGAATTCAACAATTGCAGTGGTGCAGAGAGAGGCAGTTTCTAGGCTCGGCTGTTCTGCTTATTGAAATAATGACTAACATTTTGGAGGGTAGACTTGAACCCAGAGTTAGGTCTTAAGGGTTATTCAGTTGCACCTGTCAGCTTGTTAAAAATGTTCATTTAACTTTGAGAGGTTGGTTTCGTTAGAAAGGGGATATGAAATGGGAGCTGCTTCCAAATTTTGATTCTGGGGCTACAAGACAGGATTGGAAAGGCAGATATCAAAGCACAGAGTGAAGCCAAAAAGAGTTATTTTTGCTCTGGTATTTTTAATAATTTTTTTTAAGTGAAGGGTTTTTGTTTTTGTTTTAAGAAAGGGGCATTCATTTTCAGGCAAAAAAAGCAGGCTTGCGGAATAGACAAGCACCTGGCATCTCAGAACAGAGATGCCTAATTGGAGCAGGAAACAGGTGAGTGAGCTTACCTTTTACTGCTTGGTCCCTCGGTCAGAACCCTGTCATGTCACGTCGGATTAAAGGAAGGCCATTTCTGCAACAAGGCAAGAAGATTTCAAATCTTGATTTCGAGTCCATAGGAAAGAAAATGTTTTGAGCTGCTGTGAAGAAAGAGGCTTTCATTACGAATTCACAATTTATTATTGTCATAGCCATGCTTACCCGCATTGCCTTCCGGAGACAGCAGGTCCAACAGTGAGGAAGAGAGAGATATCAAGACTTTTTTCTTTCCTTTTTAAAAAAAAATAAAATAAAATAAAAAGTTTTCAAAAGGACACCCACTGGATGTTACCATTCACTTTTTAAGGCAAATAAATCATTTTAAAGAAAACGATACTTTTCTCCCCATGGCTAGAGTGAATTAATGCATTGCTAAATCTGGATGGGGTGACCAGATAGCAGTATCTCCACTGTCTGAAGTGAATTTCCAGGTGGAAATGCTTTTCAGAACTAACGTTCAGTTCCAAGCTGCTGGAACCACCTTCTGCTTTTTTCCTTCTTCTATTATCTTTTCCCTCTCTTAAATTCACAAACCACACCTACAAATCCTAGCACCTGGAAAGCTATGAGATTTCACTAGTAATGTACAATCAGGTAAATGGCCCGTGATTGCAGGTCATTCTGAAATCAAAGTAGGTTTCAGCTTTGTCTTCAAAAATCATGGTAGGATGTCTCTCGTGCTTTCCTAAGATGCTGGCGCCCTGGAAGCCTGCTTTCAAAGAGGGTCTTTTCCTGAGATTTGCAGTGATTCTATTGTGGATGTTAGCTCTGCCCACTTGCACAGTTAATTGCAGTGCAAGAAGGTTCCAGAACAGTACCTCCTTGAGCTCCGACAGTGAATGTGTACACAGCATTGTATGAGGAGCATTCCAGAACGCCCACCAATCGGTGGAGTGAATGTGCTGGCTGAATAAACACCTGGGCTGCTTTAGCAGGCCAACCCTTTCGTTATTTACCATGGAAGGTTATGTTAATATATGCTGAGCTCTTGTAGGTCACTAGAGAGCCTTGCAAGATGAAGAGGGGCTTCTGATGTCTGGCTTCTTTTCGAGTTGGCCTCTAAGAATCTTCCTTTTTCTATTTGAGGATGTCCAGTGATGTGTATTTTGCAAGGAAATTAAAACGCGCTTTGCTCATTTACTCATTACAGGGATTTGTATGATAAGTAATATTAATAACATCAATATTAATAACATCCTTACCTTTAAGTCTTTAAATGTTAACACATTCATATAGTTTTGGGTGCGTGAGTATTGCGTTGGGTTGAGTATCAGTAGAGAGTTGCCTTTTAAAAACCACTTGGAAATCGCTGCTCCTTTGAAGCGATCACATTAAATACTTGCACATACGTCTCTGCAGAATAAAAGAACGTGCTTTGGAGTGCACGCTCTGCCGCGTACACATAAATTCTACACAAGCTAGAACTGCTCTGTGGGATTATTCGGTTACTTATTCTGAGGTTGTGGGTAGAGTTTTCCTTTGTTTTCCTGGTGGATGTTGGGCTCTGATTCTGCTGTGCTTGGGCATCTGAGTTCTGAGCACCCTCAAGAAGAGACGGCAAACGAATGCCATCGTTCATATCATAAGCAAAGTGTTTTTTGCACTGTGTCTTCTTTTAGGTTGCCAATTTAAAAGGAGTCATGCTCTAGGTCTTAGAACTAAAAATCACGAGAAATAACTTTTATCTAGATGTAGCTCCGGATGCATCTCCTTTGGTCAAATGACCGTAGATCTTCTTTGGAAACTATTCAGACTGCTAATGATCTGAATATTTTGGTCTTGCAGGTGTTCCTTTGCTACAGTGGATGGTGACTCTGCTCTTCTGCCTGAGAGTGGTTCAAAATGTAAGTTCAGCAAACCCAATAATCACATATCGATCATTCTGAGCTCTATGCAAAGCAGTTTTTTTTTTCATTTTCATTCCTTCTACCTAAGACTTTAGCCTCAGACATTAGGAGTCTAGAAGGAGATGATATCATCCCCTTGGGTGGAGCAGAGAAATACCTAACTTAAATTAATGTTCGTCCACTGTACAGCAAGGTAACTTTATACATCTGCCATCACAGCCATCGATCGGCATTTTTCTCTACCCCTCTCCGTTACAGTATTTTTCTGGTAAAGAATATGAACGTTTGGTGTCTGGGTAATGCCAAATTGACACTTCCCCAGATTTCGCATCTTTCTGGGCGGCCCTGCCTATTCTAACATCATGGCTTAGCACACACAGTCTCTAATATGTAGACACATCCAGCCTTGGGAGCAGACTTTTATTGTGCTGGGTGAAATTCTATGACTATTATCGAGCTTCCTTTCCTACCATGTGCATTAACCAAAACGCTTCTTTAGCTCAGCCCATGCGGGTCACGCTGTTGGGAGCTGGTACACTTCAGTTATAACATGGAAGGTGTTGAAATGTGCAGAAGACCATTGCTCTTTCACACAGAGGTGGGTGTGATTTCCCAGGGATGGGTCTGCCTTCTCCACTTTGTGGAGATAGAGTACGTCCAAGGATGGCTCTTGACAGAGGAATTTGTTCTTGAAAAGAGACCAAGTGCTGGTTTGGACCCCTCCTGCT
Organism: Macroglossus sobrinus; assembly: GCA_004027375.1. Taxonomy (NCBI): domain Eukaryota; kingdom Metazoa; phylum Chordata; class Mammalia; order Chiroptera; family Pteropodidae; genus Macroglossus; species Macroglossus sobrinus. Next base: position 6,568 of record PVKZ01005930.1, on the reverse strand, counting down.
TCTTTAAAGACCTCAACGTGTAGTTTTATATATATATATATATATATTTTAAATTCATAGACATTTAAAGCATTTTATCGCATTCAGGGTCTAGAAAGCTGATTTGTATTAGGACAAACATCTGTCCTACCGCCTCTTCCCCTTGCTTTTCTGCCATCCTGTCTCTGCTTCCTTGCCCACAACATGGATTTCTATATAATTCGGTTCACTAAATATCTCTCCATTTTTGTGTCGCCTCAGAGTTTATTGCTAGAGCTGCTCAGACACTTCCAGCACAAAATAATATATTGATCACTCAAAATCCTGTTTGAGCTTGACTGAATATACATAATGGGGTGTCAATCGGGGGGAAAAATCTCATAATAAATGGCAGGCAACTTATATTCATGAGAAAAAAACGTCTTGGACAAAATATCATGTTTACTGTACCATGACAGACTGATTTCGCTGGGATCCATCACGTCAGAGTCGATATTTCATAGCAAAGGCAAGGTTAGAAGATGAAGATCCTGGAACCTTTCTCTCTTTGTTTATGTGGGGAAGCATTTTTGTACATCCTTTTAACCACGGCCAGCAAAAAAGGAGCTTTTCTACCTGAGGAATTCAGAAATTTTGCAAACAAATCTGTTTAAGTTGGTGTAGATTTAAAATCAGCTACTGATTTATGCAGTCCATATTTTTTTTAAGTTTTTACCATGTGTGTATCAGTGCACGCACTCGCTGTATGCAAATATTTTCAATGTGTATATGAGAGAGCACAGTATATTTAGAGAAAACCCTGCTTTACATAAATTATTTTTAAAGAAGTGAGCAAAGGAGTAGCCACGCGTTAGGAAAGCTAAATCTCTTTTTTTTCCTTTTAAAATTTCTTATTGAATGATAAGGGATCTCAATTTTAAAGTTTTATGTGTAATTCTCTAAAATCTATTTTCCTGATTGAGCAGTGATTATGGTGGTAGGTATTTCTGGGGAAGTGATGTTTTGGGTTACTTTCGGAAGCTGGCTTATAGTTGACACCACTGCAGCTCATTGTTTGTGTGGAATCTGAGCACGGAGGGACATGGGGATGGCAGTAATTGAAATCTTGCTTCACCCCAGGAAGGTGTGGGGTGTGGTCCACTTTCCTAGCCCATGGGCGGGATGCAGCCTGGCTTCCATCAGAAATTCTGTCTCCTATAAGTGAACGAAGCCAAGAGGCTCTTTGATAATCAGATTTTAATTTGCTTTTTTATGCTCCTCTCTTCCCCCCACCAAAAAAAAAAAAAAAAAAATCACACTCTTGACAAATCTCTCTTCCAGTTCCTGTACAGTATTCAGGATTTTCAAAAGTGTATTATGGTGGAGTTTTCCATTTTAAATCTTAGGTCATATTCGATAACCAGAAGAATCTACTTATCACAAAGACTATATGAAAAAGGACAGGAGAGGCTATTAAAGTAAGACACGACAGGCCTTGATCGTATCTACCGGTTTGCCGTAGGGTTTCAAGGACTTTTGCCTATTTGCGTTGACTTCATTAAAATGCTTCTGATTTGTTTTTTGAGGTTTCAGATTAGAGAATGCAAAGTTTGCTGAGAAAATCGGATTATCTGAGGACTAGCCAGGTGCAGAAGTTCTACAGTGTATGATTATAGGCGAACTCATATTTTAGTAATACTTTTTATGTCCGTGTGTTTCCTTATGTGTGTATACAGTTAGAAACTATTAGAAGTATGTGGCTCTTTGCACATGGGCAATTAAATTTCATAGTTTAGGGGAATTATGCTGTGGAGATTTTAGTAAAACCTAGGTTATACAAAAACTTTAAATTCAGGAATTAGCTATTTAAATAAACTTTATTACTTTTAACCTACAGAGAAATGTATGTCTGCAAATGTTAAAACTTGGACTTACTGGATATCACCAATAAAAAGAAAAAATTAAATCCCGGGGTAACGAATATTAGAAAGAAATTGTTTCTCAGAGAAATTTGAGTCTGAAACCTGTGTTTATAAGCCTTGCTGTTGTCTTAAATTTTGGATCGTTTTACTAATTTAATTAAATAAAAGGAAGAGAGGAAAATTAATAGGAACTAAGTAAGTTACATGAACTATTTTCTGGTTAAAAGATATTCAAGAGTATGTGTTGTTAATATAAATATCCAGTTTTAACCACTTGCTTCCTTACCAGTCCTGACAATTTTACAGGGTTTAAGCTCATATCCTTTGTAAATCTTCTCGGTAGAACTAAAAACAGTATATTCAGTAGGTTCTTGGTCTAAAGCTTTTCAATTGTTTTTAAAAAAATCTTTATTCAACATAAATTTCGAAAGCAGAGTCGAATTTGCAGCTATTTCACAAATGGACATTATCATTTCTGAGGTTTGATTTTTATATTTGCTAAATGAGGATTGGGAAGTACCTGAAATTCTTGGGTTTTTTTGTTGTCTTGCAACGGCTATATTTTCCGAAACCAGAATTCAGACTGTCTTTCGTTAGGTGCAGTATCTTTAAAGTTATATTCATTTACTAGAAGAACAGCAGTGGGACTAATTTTCCTTCCACAAAGGATTTAAATAATAACTAGGTCGATGCTGTGGATGGAGGATAATTTTTTTTTAAGCGGTGTTTTCTTTTTTTTTTTCCCACTTAAAAAAAAAAAACATCGTGGCAAAGAAAAATTGCGATGTGCTAATTCAATTATCACTGAAGTAGTGGTTTGGTGTATATCACCTTTAATAAATCTGGCTTTATATTTAATAGAAAGTTTGTTTTGGGGTTTAATTGCTCATGCTAATAGAAAATCAACAGACAGTGTGCTTAGTGCATGTAACTACTGAGCTTTTTATAAGTTAGCTTCACTAAGAGAAATACTGTAATGCACAGAGAACCTTTATTAAATCTCTATGTGCTTCTTAAGAACCCATGCCTCCCATTATATATACATAACTATCCTTTTCATATTAAGTGAGGACTAGCTTGGGGTCACAAGCAGCCAATGACTTATATATATATATATATAATTTATATATATACTTATTGCTGTATTAATAATATATGTATTTTATGTAAGTATATATATATTTATTACAAGCATATTGTTATTATACTTAAATGCATATACATTTCAAACAAGATTAAACCATTCTAATTTAATTCAAAACCTAATATTGGGAAATAACTGTAACAATTGTCCTATGGCATTAAAAATATATAGACTTGACTCCTTCCCTAGCTTAGTTTTTGCTTGAGATGCATGCTATGGGAAAAGCTATTTTCTTTTTTGACAGAGAGGTCCACCATGGTTATGTTGGAATTTGGTGAAACGTAATGTGTGGTGATTTTTGTTTGTTTCGTTTTGGTTTTGGGGTGTGTGTTGTGGCCTGGCTTGAGAGTGGGGGTGGGGGGGTGGGCTTTAAGAAATGAGAGTCTCATTTTTAAAAATCAAGTGAAAATGGTTCGTCTCACTTTTAGGTTAAATTTCATCTTGCTGTGGCCTTGGCCTCCTCATACTGTGCTTTTGTCACACTGACATATGTAGACACACAAACCCATCATCTGATGGATTTTGATTTTGTCTCCACCAAGCAGAAGAGGAGGCCAACCTACAAATTCTGTCCCCAAACCAAGAATTGGAAAAGCCAGTAGCATAACCAGTGTTCATCTCCAGCGAGGTGTCTCCACCTTCTTCAGAATCATCATGTCATTGCCGTGCCCTTTTTATTCTTCTGCAAACACCTACACCTTTTCACGTGTTCTTCAAAATCATTTTTCTCTCTTATGGTTAAAAGATAAGCATTCAAGATAAGACCAAAAAATATGAACCCTCCTGTGGAGCCACATTGCCATGCTCTTCTGCCCTCATACAATCTCGGGAGATAATTTGGGGTATGAATTTGCAGCCTGGACAAAGCTCTAACTCAGGCGGTCGTCACGTATCTTATCTTAGGAGCTGAGTATTTGCAGAGCTGGGGTAAAGCACACACAGACAAACACACACCCCATAAGGCAAGGATTTAAATTGACAGTTAAAATTTTTAAAAACCAGCATAAGGTGAACATTTATAGACATGAGGACTGTTACTGTTTCTCCAGAGATATTAGTAAATGCAGGAAAATTAGCCAAGTTCCAGCGTTTCCTTCTTCTTTCTCCCCAGTCTGGGGATGCCACTGCTGGTGGCCATGATGACTAAACATTCTTCATTTTTCTGGATCCTCACACAAGGCTGACTGGATTCCTTAGAGAGCCGACGTCTTGAGTCGTGTTGTCCAGTGGAGCTTTCTGGGTTAACAGAAATGTTCTACATCCAGTACAGAGCCCCTGGCCACATGTCATGATCGAGCGCTTTAAATATATGACTAGTTTGACAGAGGAACTGAATTTTCAAAACCTTATTTAATTTTAATGAACATTTTAAAAGGCACACGTGGCTAATGGCTACATATGGGCCAGCGTTGCCTCACCATCTGGGAAGCGAGTGGAATGGGCCACAAAGCCCCCTTTGTGGGTGATGTGAGCTAAGGGCGCACTCCAGAATCTGGAGACCGGTCAGCGCTGAGCACGGCGCCCTCTCCTTGTGGCAGGCCCTGCACAGCTGCCCCGGAGGTCGTGGTTGTGCTTGTTGCATTCTCATTTGTACAAATAGAACCGAGTCCTCCTAATTGAGGCACAGGGCATGGTATTGTAACCGCTGTGTGTATGTATGTGTGTGTGTGTGTGTATGAAGAATGCATAAAATGAGATCGACCCTCTTAGATTGTGTACAATACAGCATTGTTATCTGTAGACACAGTGTCATACAGCAGATTTCTAGGATATATTCATCTTGCGTAACTGAAATGTTATACCCTTATTAGCAACTCTCCATTTCCCCTCCCCCCCAGCCCCTAGCAACCACCATTCTATTCTTTTCCTCCATGAGTCTGATTCTTGTTGCTGCCCTGAGACCCACACCCCACCCAGCTGGGTGCTCTCAGTCATTCCAGGACCTCTCTGGGTTTTGGCCGGCTTGATGGCTTTGAATGCACATCTGAGGTGCTCTGAGAGAATTCTGGCTTTGGGATAAGAGGTCTGGGGACAGGAGTCTGGATTTGCCCTTCCGGAAGGTCCTTCCACAGCTTCTTCCTGGTGGAGCTTGGTTTCTGGAGCTCTCACCACCCTAAGACTTGACAAACACAGATGTGTGCTTTGCAGCTGTGGCCATCTCCTTTGTGCCCGCCCAGGGTGACCCCACACTTCCCAGCACAAGCTGGAGGCTTCGATCTGTGTTGGGGAGACAGAAGGAGTGTGACAGCCAAGTGGGTAAGGAAGCGCTGTCCTCGGGAAGCTCACAGCCTACACCCCACCATCTGCCCCTGGACCTGAGATGCTGCAAACTGGCCCTGCCTCAGCATCACCTAGGAGAGTATTAAAAATATATATTAATAACCAAATGCCTGGGCCCCACCACCCTTCATTTGTAGAATTAGAACATTTCCTTCAGTTCTCTCAATTTTGTCTTCACAGTTAGGGGGGTTCTCAAAAACGTGCTGTGATACAACCAAATCAGAATCTCTGGGGGCGGGGCCTGGACTCGGAAGGATTTAAAGTCCCTCAGGCGCTTTCTGACGCAGCCTGCATCTGGCAGGAGTCTAGGGCGTGCGATAAGATTTCTGGCTGGGATGTCCACCCCGGTAGCTCGTACTCACTTCTTGGGCACTCGCTATGCGTCAGGCCCTCCTGGGCGGCGTGATGCTGGTTCCAGCGTCCTGAGCCGTCTCCTTTTCCTGGCAGACTCGTCACTTCCGCTCGGCCCACTGAGCAGACGATCCCGGAGCCTGTGACTCTTCCAGCTTTCTGGCTCTTGCTGGCCATGTCCCCTTCCTTGTCTGCCCTACTCTGGAAATCAGGGCACACACCTCAGCTCGTCCCACAATCCAGCATGGTCTCCAAGGCCTGTCCCTTCCACCGTAGTCCGCTGCAGTGTCTGGCATCTCTGGTCACTCTGAAACCGACCCGGTGCAGGCCAGCACCAGTTCGTGCCGGCTGACCAAAACAGCCCCAAGCTGGCCTCTGCCTTTCTCGGTCGCTGCTCTCCCCAGGCGCCCTCCCCAGCTGCTGAATCACAGGCCAGTTCACAGAAGTGCTACCACTCAGCTCTGAAGGGCGGGACCATCTACAGCTCTGTCACCTGCCTTCATGGCTCCCGCCACATGGGGCTGCTCGCTGGGCCCTCCGTGCCCTGCAGCCCAGGCAGGCCTGGGTCCATGGCCCAGCTGCTCTGTTGTCCTCCCCTCTGCGTTTGCTGATCTGTAGCTCCCTCCAGGCCTGGTTCACAGGCCACCTGCAAGCTTCCTCCAATGTCTTAGGCCAGACCCCTCGTTCCCAAAGCCTCCTAGCACTTTGGTGGTTCTGTTGGAACACACTTTCTTCCACCTTCTTCTTCTTGGATGGAATGAGACATTTGAGACATAGCTGGCAAGTGTTTGTAGTAAAGGGGGAGGAGGCCAGGAGCCCTCCTGCTGTTGTCTGTTGTCCTCTCCCTCCCTGTGTCCCTCGTCTCCAGCTTAGCTGACCTGCCAGGACAGCATGTCTGTTCGGGCCAGTCCTG
>PVKZ01005929.1:0-43488 GCA_004027375.1 Macroglossus sobrinus | reverse complement strand
ATCCTTGCAAAACTCAACTACTCTCCACTGCAGCTCCTTCACACACACACACACACACACACACACACACACACACACACACACACACAGTAGTACCAAACTCTTCTATTCTTACTCTCTTGAAGCTCTCTTCATTTGGCTTTCATAGTACCAAACTTTTCTGGTTCTATTACAACCTCTTTGTTTCTCCTCTGTCTTGTCCTCATTCTCCATCACTCTAAAATTTCGGGGTTCCCAAGGTTTCATATTCAGCTTTAAATTTATCTCTTCCTCTTCATCTTCACTGCCACTGCCCCAGCTCCACCCTTCATCATCTCTGGCCTGAACTCCTATTAAAGCCTCCCTAGTACTCCTGCCTGCAGTCTATCCTTTCACCCCTCTCAAACACATATACACAGCATTATCGTGTGAGCTCTATTTGCCTCTGTGTAGTCCAAAGCCTTAATCATGGTAGGCACTTAAAATACACTTGTTGGCATCACATACTGTTCTGTCTGCCTGGAATACGCTTTTCTTCTGGTCTCTATTGCAAAATGCTACTAATTCATCATTCCCCAACTCGAATGTCACCTCCCCTGTGAAAGAAATTTATTATTCTATCTCTAGTTTCCATGAAAATGTCCCCCCACCAAATTCTTCCATATCACTTACAATATAACCCAGTTATTTACTTACAAACCTGTCTCCCACACTAGATTGACGTAGCAGGAAGCACTCCTTGTTTATGTATCTGTGTGGCTGCCCAAGAACCTGACATGTTGCCTGATACTAATCAGGTGCTTCATAAGTTCAAACTGGAATGAACTTGGTTCTCAGGACTGTCTTAGTTTTTCCAGCTGATGTAACTTACTAGTAATGAGAACAAAGAAATGGAGCCAATAAACAACATATTTGTTCTTGACCCCTTTCACCTTCCACATCCCATCAAAATTATAGGGAAGTCTGCTCGAAGTGGATCCCTTTTCAATGTCCCCACATTCAATGTAACTAGCTTTAATGAGTAACCCTACTAGGTAATCCCCTGCAATGCTGATGGGAACACTGGTAACTTTCTGATTCTGCTTCACCTGCTTATAATGTCTGATTGCAAGACTATTTAGCCTTTGAGCTCCAGCTCAAGCATTTCCTTCTTCCAGGGATCTTTTAATTAGATTTCTCCTCATTAATATTCTCCTCCTTTGAACTCTATGTCACTTAAAATCTGTTTCACACAATTTACCACTTAATTATAGTCTGTCTCAGATTGTTCTATAATTGTTTCATGGATGTTACTAGTCTCTTCTCATTGCGAAATTCTGGGAGCTTTATGAAAACTGGGACCATGTCTTTCTATTCATTCACTCACCTACTGACCCATCTACTCATCAATTTAGTAGTTCACTAGTTCATAAGCATTTGCTGCATATTAGACAGAGATAAGCAACAAATAATACTCACTTTTAAGGAGACTACACTTTAGCAGAAGTCAAAAGCAATGTACTACAATATTGGAGAGTGTGAGAAACTTGCTATTAAAATAATCAGATAAAAATGCAATAGTAGTTCAGAAGAGGGTGTCATCATCCTGGGATTGGGTGATTTAAAACATTGTTATATGGAAGAGTTAGCTTTTGAGTAGAGATTTAGAGAATAAAAAGAATTTCCACAGGCTGGAGGCAAAGATGTAATAAGGGGCATTTCAAGTAGAATGCAAAGCATTGCAAAAGCACAAAGTTAGAAGGGTATAAGGTAAATCCATATAGAGAAAAATAGACCTGTTTGGCTGGAGTTTGGCTGGAAAAATAGACTTTGTGGAGCAAGGGTAGTAGGCAATAAGGGAGGAGATAAGATGAGAAATGTATCATTTCAGCTCACTCTTTTCAGTCTATAGTAGATTCCTTGGTGCAATTCTCATTTCACAGTACCTTTATCCATTATCTCTCATACTGTGTAACATAGGATACATATAAGGTGCTAAATATAAGATCTTTTGTCAGATTTAATCCCTTGAGTTAGCTCTGCCCTTGGGCGTAGGTGACCAGTAGAATCAGTGTTTTCAGGGATGAGTCATTGTTAAGTTTAGGTTAAATTTTACTTATAACATCTCAGTTGTAGCTCAGGACAAAAGCACTCACTCCCCATACCATGCATCTGATTGGAATCTCGAAAACCCATGACATCCTCTGAGAGTAGTTGGGAATCCAACAGAGCAGCTGCTTGATTGGCATTGATGTACCAGCTCTTGTTCTCATCCAACACAGTGAAAAGGAGAAAGAATTCTTTATCCACCCCTTTCTGTAGGCCAAGTGGAAGAAAAGAGAGGGAAAAATAACAACAGTTTCAGCAGTTGTAGACTGTTATTCACTAGACCAAATAATCTCTGGTTCTTTCCTGTTTCTTTTTCCAGACACAGAGCAAATCCCATATCACCTGCCTAGAATTGCAATTGTTGCCAGGTACTTTTTCCACAGGTAACTTGAAATCACAGTGAGTGAAAGTCAGAATAAAATGACAAGACTTTAAGAGAGGAATGTATAAAAGAGAGTAAAAAAGAAGCACAAGATAGGGATTATGAAGAGTCACAGAGTATAATAGAAGAGAACATATAGTTAGCTGGGTAGGAGTGGAAAATGTGGTTAAAAATTATAGGACTCTAAGGGGATTAGAAAATAAAATAAAAAATAATAATTAGTAATATGATATTTATTATTATTACTGCTAACATTTACTGAGTGCTTACTATGTACCAGACACTGTACTAAGCAGCATATAGATTATTTTAATTAACCCTTACAAAAATCCAAAATGTCTTCTTCCATTGTTAATCTTTTATCACAGTTGAGGAAACTGAAGCAAAGAGAGATTAAGTAACTTGCCCAAGGTTACACAGCTAAAAATGGTGGACTGGAGATAAAAGAAGACAAGCAAATATTAAAGCAGATTTAGTTATTCGAAGTAAGAGTCAGGAGCCACTGAGGCTAGAAAAAAAAAGAGGTATTGATGAAATGATATAAATTAGAAAGCAAGAAACTAAAAAAAAGATGTGTATTTGATAGTAAAAGGATAACATGCAAGATAGCATATGGTCACCAACTATTAATGTCTTATTCAATAGTTTGATTATTATTTTTTCTATGCCCTTGCCTCTAGAACCCAGTGTCATGCTTAAATCCTAATTAGCAACCCAGCTTCATCCTCCTCTCAACAGACATTTTAGCCAGAAAACCTGGCAATACCTGTTTGCCATCTGCACCCAAGGCACCAGCCTTGCACACTAGCAGGGGGCCCACCAGACCAGAATTTGTATCTTTTATGGGATCCACAGCAGAAAAATACATCCAGGTGAGACAGGAAGGATCCTGAGTAGTGGGGCCAGCATGGGGAGGTACTGTCCAGCGATATGTTATTTTCTCAAAGGGTTTGGCCACCAAGCCAGGGTAGGATGAGTCTGCAGGGGAAACATGGGATTCATTACTCACATTGGCTAGAGTGAAGATCAGCTCCAAACTGTGGGGTAAAGATCATAAACTACAAAAGCATTTTGGAGAAGCAGCATGAACAATAGTAACATGGAATGCTGAATGTTGAAAAGATCCCTGGGTAGGAGTTAAGACACTAGAATTTGGTTCCTGGTTCTGTCACACGTTGTTAAATGAACTGGGGAAATTAAAACTTCCCCAAACTTCCAAACTCATAAGACCTAAAAAATAAAAGGCCTTTAAAACTTATTTAGAATATCCCTCACTTGAAAACATACATTTATCTGTTCTTATATCACTACCTCTCATTAGAAATCTCCAAAGATGGAAGATTCACCACCTTCCATCATAGTCTGTTTCATCTTTGAATTATTCTGATTATTGAATATTTTTCCTTTTTATATGTATGTATGTACATGTGGATGTATCTATGTTATATATGTGTGTGTGTGTATATGAAAAAGAACACTAAGGCTTTAATTTCTTAAATGGACACAAGTCAAGGTCAAGCAATGCACAGAAATTTTATTTAAAATTTTCAAACCTATCAGTAATCCAAAAGTACAAATAAAAATGCTGGATAACTTTTGCCTGTCAAATTAGCAAGATTTTACAAATGAAAATAATCAGTGTTTGTGAGAAATGGTCCAGATGACACTCCTCTCATTCACCTATAATGAGATGTGATAAATTAGAATAGCACTTTTGGAAAAAAAAATGTTAGGAAAATGTATTAAATGCCTTAAAATTATTCATGCCCACAAAACTGTAAGATATGCAATAAATACTAAAAAAGAATGTTCAACCTAACGTAGATTAAAACAACAGTGAGCTTTGTTGTTTGCCCACAAGACCCAGATTTGGACAAAGGTTAAAATGGCTGCCCTGTGTTGGTGAGGTTATAAGATAATAGGTCATCCTTCTGATTTACTATTGATGGAACTCAAAATTGATGAGACTGTAAATTTTTCCAGAGAACAATTTAGATGTAGGTACCAAAAATTTTAATGTATGCACCATCAGACACAGTGATTCCACATTATAAAAATATATTCTGAAGAGACAGTCATATAAGTATGCAAGGAAGCATGTGCAAGGATATTTGTGGAAGAATCTATAATGGGATGGTATAGCTTAGATGCTATTAACTTATCTTTCCTTATTAACTCATTGTTCCTAATTTTTAAATTTTCAAACATACAGAAAAAATTTCAAGGTTAGTACAATAATCAATCCTACCACCTGGAGTTGATGTTAACTTTTTGTATGCTTTAATTCATCTACATCTATGTGTATGTATATCTACACACACATATATACACACACTTTTTATTTGTTTGCTTTTGCTAAATTATTTGGAAATAAAATGCAAGTATCATGAAATTTTATTTCTAAATATATCTGTAAGCATCTATATTACAATAACATTACCACACCTAAAAAATACCGTAATGTCATCTAATGTCCAGTCTGTAACAGAAATTTTCTAATTATCTCAAAAATGTCTTTTAAGGTTATTTTTTTTAATAACCAGGATCATACAGGTTTTGCATGTTGCCCTTGGTGTTGTCTCTTTAACATTTTTCCCTGTGGCACTGACTTCTTGAAGAAACTAGTCACCTGCCTTATAGAGTGTTCTTTAAGGCTAGATTTGACTGTAACTTTCGCCTTTATGCTTTCAGTATTTTTCATATTTTGGGTTTGGGTTAGCATGTGTTCATACTACTTTCAGAGAAAACAAGAAATTAGTTACTCAATAATCCTACCCTAGGGTTCTCTCCTAAAATAGAAATCCAAATCATATGTACATATTCATTCATGGCAATATAATTTACAATATCCTAAAATAATAAAACAAATTTACATGTATGAACAATAGAGGATAAAATGAATAAATTATGGCTAACCCATGCGACAGTATTATATAGCTATTAAAATATTTATAATGTTATTATACAATGGGAGAATAAACAAAATATAATGGTAAATAAAAATAGTATGATATAAAATTGTATAAACCATATGATCACAAATCTATAAATATAGACATTTTTATAATGACAGAAAATATTAAAAGATATATCAAAATGTAATGGAAATTTATCTATGAATTATGTTTATTTATTTTATAATTTTTTATATTTTTCAAAATTCCATAGCACATATATATTATTTTTATAATCAGAATATACTTTAAAGTGGTCTCTTATTGAGTCCAATTCTGTCTTGCTAAAATACGTATTCACTCAACAATATCCACACATGGCTATTAATTCTGCCTCCTTCTCCTTCCTTCTCTTCCCTATTTATTTGTCCTCTAGAGTTACCTGCTATTACCTACAGCCCACATTAGTTAGAAACCCTGCCTGCTCACCATCATTGTACACAGTTCCCTCGTAGTCTTTCTCATAAAAGACCCCATGAGGCTGTATGCTGAATGCCTGCGAGGCACGGTTGTAGAAGATCACCTGGATGGTGTCACCCACCTCAGCCCGGATCACAGGCCCTGTCAAATGGGGAGAAGAGATCATAGTAATGAAAACAGGAATGACAAGAGAGGATGGGAATAAAAAAAGAGAAGTGAAAAAGATAGAGAACTGTTTTCTTTGTAGCTATAAAAAGCACATCAGAATCCATGATATCATTTTGATCCTCAAATATCATTCTAAGGTACACAGAACAAGGAATATCTTCATTTTACAGATGAGGAACCTACAGCTCAGAGAGGTAGAATTGATCTGTTCAAGTCTAAATGACTAATTAGGAACTAAGACAGGAACTAAAACCAGGGCTTTCTCTCTCCCTACTATCAGATTAAATCTTATTTCCTCTGCCTTTATTTCCCCAGTTGCCATAGTTACATTTCCTGGCAGGACCCATCTAAATATTTGAGGTTGCCTCAATTCTAAAATAATTCCGAGCAAATAAAATTATTATATCTTCTATCAAGGCCCTGGATTAGGTAGTCTAGCCATGACTACTGTACTTTTCTTTGTTATACTACCCACCACCGCTAATCTAGTTTAGGTCACCTTTGAGACCAACCAGAAATACCAAGACAATACTCTGAGCACTTATGCTGATTCTAACCCTAGTTCAGAGTTTCTGTCTTGAGTTCTACTCAATGTCAATACCTAATGCTTCATCTCTGCTCAAGACTAAGACCAATATACCACTCATAATAATGAAAAAAAAAAACATATAGAAGATGAGTAGGAAATAGAAGACTTAAAAAATACAACAGACCAAGGTTCTGATCAAGATGGCAAACTAGGTGAAAACAGGGTTCACCTTCTTCCATGACCACATTAAAATTACAATCAATTTATTAAAAAAAAACAACAACAAAAAGCTGGAGAACCACCTGAAGTCTAGATGATCACAACACATACGTCTGAGGATACAAAGAGAAAGCCACATAGAGACTGGAAGGAGAGGCAGAGACACAAAGAGGGCTGGTTCTGCACCCATGTGTGACAGTTGAGCACCAGGAGGGAGAGCACAGCTGCAGAGGTCCCCCTGAAGAAATATGGGGCCCTAGCCCCACACAGGGGCTTCCCAGGACAGAGTTCCAGCTCCGGGAAGGGGAATTTCCACAAAATGTGACTGTAAAAACCAGTGAAGATTCTGGCTAACTGGGTGAGATAAACAAAATCTGAAAACTCAGACATCCCATTAAAGGGCCTGTGAACAGATTCACTCACTTGCAGACATTCACCCTGGGCTCTGGCAGAGGGTCAGCAGCTCAGGAGGCACAAGAGGCATATGGAGAAAACTAAGTTGCATGGTACTGGTACAAGGGCTGGAGGGGCACCACCACTGTTTCTTTGTTAGGCCACCTCTAAGGCAGTCTATAGGTGAGTGTCATTTTGCCTGTGTTGGATCCTTCTCTCTACACAGCCAGTTCTGAAGCTGCATTGGCCTAGTGAGATCAGCTCACTCCACCTCATGTCCTCCTGGGACTCTGCCCCATCCAGCCCACAAATTGCTCCCAGTGGCCTGTTGTTAGGCAGTCAGCCTTACCCTGCATCTTCCCTTGGCCATACATTTATTGGTAGGCAGAAGCTCACATGGCCTGTGCATGACCTGCACAGGTCAGGGGAGACTTTTGGTGGTGAGCCACTGGTACCAGCCTGAGTTGCAGTATCTCTTGGGTGGAACATGGGGATCTGAGGTCCTGAGGAGTACAATGGCTGGCCTTGCTGTGATCTGAGACTTTTGCAGGAAGCTGCAGATTCAGCACTGGCATGAAATCTGACTTTGCATTAGCCAGGTGAAATTTGTTCACTTTACTCCAGTGACTCCCTGGGTCCCATTCCACCCAACTCACATACTACCCAAAAGTTCTTCCAGCTTAAGAGTTATAAGGGCAGCTGGCAAGCAGCCCTAGTCCTTTTGCAGGCCCGATACTAAAGGTATCCGACTTGGCTCACAGCATGTCTCTCTCACATGCCTCCAGAACCAGTACAGGAAACACCTGTTTGTGGATTACTTTGTAGCCCATACCAGGTGACAATGAACAATCAAAGGAAGTGGCAACCCTTGGCCTACATGGGAGCCCTTCACAAGGGGCCCCAGAACCAACACACCCGAAGGCTGATGTCAGACTACAACAGAGCATCACCTAATTAGCCCTACAAGCAGCACATCTAAAGGGTGGTCTTAATAACTACATAGCCTGCTGGGGTGAATCCCACTCCCTGTGGGTGTAACCAAAACCATAGCCAGTCAAACACAGATATCAACCCTGTCCACTGACATGGTAACAGCAATCAAGGCTTAGCTACAACAGGAGAACACACATGACCCACACAAGGAACACAACCAGAGCACCCAGTGCAGGTGATCAGGGAGACTGAGCCACTGAGCCACACAGGACACCTACTACATAAGGCCACCTAGCCAAGGCAGGAAGACATAACAAATCTTCCTGATGCATAGAAATGAACATGAAGAGGCAACTAAAATGAGAAAACAAAGAAACATGTCACAAATGAAACATTTGGAAAAAACTCCAGGAAAAAAAAAACTAAACGAAATGGAGGCAAGCAGCTACCAGAAACAAAATTCAAAACACTGATTACAAGAACATGCTCGAAGAATATAGGGGATCTCTGTGAGAACAGCTACAGAGAGATAGTAAGCATAAAAAGGGACACAGAAACCATAAAAAATAACCAGTGAGAAATAAAAAATACAATAACCAAAGTGAAAAATAGAAGGAATCAACAGTAGATTAGGTGAAGTGGAGGACTAAATCTGTGAGTTGGGAGACAAGGAATCAGAAAATAACCAATCAGAACAGCAAAAAGAAAAAAGAGAGAAAAAATAAGGAAAGCTTAAGAGACCTGTGGGACAACATCCGACATCCGCATCATAGGGGTACCAGAAAGAGAAGACACAGAGCAAGGGATTGAGAACCTATCTGAAGAATAATGACAATAAACTTCCCTAACCTGGCAAAGAAAATAGACATACAAGTCCAGGAAGCTCAGAGAGTCTCAAATCAGAGGAACTAAACAGATCACAACAAGAGACACCATCATTAAAATGTCAAAGTTTGGAGACTAAGAGAGAATCCTAAAAGCAGCGAGAGAAAGGCAGCTAGTTAATTATAAGGGTATTCCCATAGAATGACAGCTGATTTTTCAATAGAAACTGTTGGCCAGAAGGGATTTGCAGGAAATGTTCAAAGTGATAAAAAAGAAAAACCTGCAAACAAGACTACCCAGCAAGGCTATCAATTAAAATTGAAGGTGTGATAAAGAGCTTGCCAGAGAGAAAAAGCTAAAGGAATTCATCACCAACAAACCAAAATTATAAGAAATTCTGAAAAGCCTTCTGTAAAATGAAGGGCGGCAGTGATCACAAATACAAATAATAAAATAGCAGCAACTATGTACTTACCAATAACCACCCAATGTAAATAGATTAAATGCTCTGACCAAAAGGCATAGGGTAGCCAAGTAGATAAGAAAACAAGACCTATACATATGCTGTCTACAAGAGATCCACCTCAGATCAAATGACACATGCAGACTGAAAGAAAAGAATGAAAAAAGATATTTCATACAAAGTGAAACGTTTTAAAAAGCTGGGATAACAATACTTAGACAAAATAGATTTTAAAACAAAAGCTATAATAAGAGACAAAGGACATTACATAATGATAAAAGGATCAATACATCAAGAGCATATAACTCTAGTACACATATATGCATGCAAAACAGGTGAACCTACATATATAAAGCTATAATTAACCAACATAAATGCACAGATTTACGGCAACACACTCATAGTAGGAGACTTTAACACCCCACTGACAACAATGGACAGATCTTCCAGACAGAAAATCAATAAGAAAACAGCAGCTTTAAATGACACATTCGACCAGATATACTTGATATTTTCAGATAATATCACCCCAAAGCAGTAGAATATACATTCTTCTCAAATGCATATAGAATATTTTCCAAGATAGATAACATGACAGGCCACAAAACAAGTCTCAATAAATTTAAAGAGATTAAAATCATATCAAATGTCTTCTCTGAACTCAATATAATGGAACTAGAAATCAACTACAAAAAAAACTGGAAAATACACAAACACATGGTGAACATTGAAATCAAGGAAGAAAAAAAGAGATATCTAGAGACAAATTAAAATGAAAACACAATGACTCAAAATATATGGTACACAGCAAAAATAGTTCTTTGAGGGAAATTCATATCAATACAGGCCAACCTCAAAAAATAAGAAAAATCTCAAATAAACAGTCTAACTTTACACTTAACCAGAAAAAGAACAGCAAATAAAAACCAAAGTGTGGAAAAGGAAGAAAATAAAGATGAGAGAGAAAATAAATGAAATAGTATCTAGAAAAATAATACAAAATATCAATGAAACCAAGAGCTGGTTCTTTGCAAAGATAAAAAAAAAAATGGTAAACCTTAAACCAGACTCATCAAGAAAAAAAGATAGAGGACCCAGATAAATAAAATCAGAAATGAAAGAGGAGAAGGAACTATTGACTCCATGGAAATACAAAAGATTGTAAAAAAATATTACAAGCAATTACATGCCAACAAAGTAGACAATCTGGAAGAAATGGATACATCCCTAGAAATATACAATCTCCCAAGACTGAGTCAAGAAGAAACAGAAAATCTGATTACTACCAACTGATTACTACCAATGAAATTAAATCAATAGACAAAAAACTTTTTCCCCAAAAAGTCCTGAACTAGATGGCTTCATAGGTAAATTTTACCAAATACTGAAGGAAAAGTTAACACCTATCCTTCCCAAACAATTCCAAAAAATTCAAGAAGAGGGAGGATTCCCTCTTATTATGAAGCCACCATTATCCTGATTCCATAAACAAAGTATACATATATATGTATGTATATCTATACACATACACACATATATGTACACACACGCATACACACACTCATATATATATATATATATATATATATATATATATATATATATATATATATATAGTCTGGTACTCCTGATGAACATTAATGCAAAAATCCTCAACAAAATATTAGCAAACTGAATTAAGCAATACGTTAAAAAGTTCATGATCAAGTTGCATTTATTTCTGAGATGCAATGTTGGTACAATATCTGCAAATCAATTAATGTGATACATCATGTTAACAAATTGAAAGATAAAAGTCATATGATCATAACAATAGATGCATAAAAAGCATTCAACAAAATTCAGCATGGATTTATGATAAAAAACAATTCTCAGAACAGCGAGAATAGAGGGAATATATCTCAACATAATAAAGGCCATTTATGACAAACTACAGCTAACATTATATTCAATGGGAAAAGACTAAAAGCATTTTCTTCAGATCAGGAACAAGACAAAAATGCTCACTTTTACCAATTTTATTAAACATAGTATTGGATGTCCTAGGTATAGCAATCAAACAAGAAAGAGAAAGAAAAGGCATCCAAATTGGAAAGGATGAAGTAAAACTCATTATTTATAGATGACACGACACAATAGAGAGAGAACCCTAAAGATTCCATAAAAAAAAGAAACTGCTAGAACCAATCAATGAATTTAGTAAAGTAGCAGAATACAAAATTAACATACAGAAGGTGGTTGCATTTTTATACACCAATGATGAACTATCAGAAAGAGAAATTACAAAAACAATTCCATTTACAATTGCATTCAAAACAGTAAAATATCTAGGAATCAAATTAATCGAAGAGGTAAAAGACCTGTTCTCAGAATTTGTCACTGAAAAAAAAAATTGAAGGATATAAACAAATTGAAACATATATTGTGTTCAAAGCAGGAAGAATCATCATTGTTAAAATGACCATACTATCCAAAGCAATCTATAGATTCAGTGCAATCCCTATCAAAATACCATTGGCATTTTTTATAGAACTAGAACAAATAATCCTAAAATTTATATGGAACCATAAAAGATCCCAAATAGCCACAGCAATCTTCAGAAAGAACAAGTTGGAGATATTACACTATCTGATATCAAAGTATATTACAAGGCTATAATAATAAAAACAACATGGTACCGGAATAAAAACAGACACATAGATCAATGGAACAGAATAGAGAGCCCAGAAATGAATTCACATCTATATGGTCGCTTAATCTATGACAAAATCAGCAAGAATATACAATAAAGACAGTCTCTAGAACAAATGGCGTTGGGAAAACTGGACACATATATGCAAAAAAATGAAATTGGACCACCGTCTTATACCATATACAAGAATAAACTCAAAACAGATTAAAGACTTAAATGTAAGATTTGAAACCATAAAACTTCTAAAAGAAAACATAGGCAGCAAACTCTCTGATCTTGCCATTAGTATTTTTTTTATCTCCTTGAAGAAGGGAAACAAAAAAAATAAACAAATGGGATTATATCAAACTAAAAAGTTTTTGCACAGCTAAGGAAACCATTAACAAAATGAAAAGATAACCTACTAAATGGGTGGCCTATGAACTATTGTTTTAAATTTCATAATAATAATAATAATCAAAAGTGTTTTAAATTATCATAAGTTGCCTATGATATTTCTGACAAGAGATTAATATCCAAAATTTATAAAGAATTTATACAACTCAACAACAAAAAACACCAAACCAACCATTTAAAAATTGGGCAGAAGACCCAAATAGGTATTTCTCCACAGAGGACTACAGATGGCCAATAGACATATGAAAAGATACTCCAGGTCACTAATCATCAGAGAAATGCAAATTAAAACCACAATGAGGTATGACCTCACACCTGTCAGATTGGCTATCATCAGTAAATAAAAAAATAAAAAAATAAAAAAATGTTGGGGAAGATGTGGAAAAAAAGGAGTCCTTGTACACTGTTGTTGGGATTACAAATTGATGAAGCCACTATGGAGAACAATTTAGAGGTTTCTCAAAAAATTAAAAATAGAACCACCTTTTGACTCAGCAATTTCACTTCTTGATATTCATCTAAAGAAATTTAAAACACTAGTTCATGGCAGTGCTATTCACAATAGCCAAGCTATAGAAGCAATTTAAGTGCACATCAATAGGCAATTGGATAAAAAATGGTATATATATATATATATATATATATATATATATATATATATATATAATATTACTCAGCCATTAAAAAATGAAATCTTACCATTTACAATGACGTGGATGGACCTAGAAGGTATTATATTGAGGGAAATAAGTTGACAGTGAAAGATAAATACCATATGATTTCACTTATATGCAGAATCTAAGAAAAAAAAGAAACAAACAAACTAAATGGAAACAGACTCAGATACAGGGAACAAATGTGATTTGCAGAGGGGTTGGGGGTTAGGGATTTGGGAGAAAAAGGTGAAGAGATGAAGAAGTACAAATTAGTAGTTATGAAATAATCATGAGTATTTGGAGTATAGCATATTATTACTATTGTGATAGTTTTGTGTAGTGTTGGTTGGGTACTTGAGTAGTCAGGGGGATCACTTCATAGCTATATAAATATATAACCATTGTACTGTATACCTGAAGCTAATATAAAACATTGAAAAATAAAGTAAAAATTAAAAAAAGTCAGAATAAACCAACTAGAGTTAACATATACAGAATACTCTACCTGATAACAACAAAGATCTCAAGTGCACATGGGACACTTTCCACATGTTAGGCCACAAATTGAGCCTCAATAGATTTAAAAAGATATTGTACAAATTATATTCTCCAACAATGATGGGATAAAGTTAGAAATCAATAAGTGAAAGAAAAATGTAAAATTTACAAAATCAAGGAAGATAGTCAACACATTTAAAAAAAAACAATGAATCAAAGAAGAAATCACAAGAGAAATTATAAAATACTTAGAGGCAAATAGAAATGAAAACACAACATATGAAAACATGAGATGCAGTGAAAGTGGTGCTAAAGGAGAATTTATAGCTATAAATACATTAAAAAAGAAAAAAAAGTAAAAAACCTAACTTTACAACTTAAGGAATTAGGAAAAGAAAAACAAACTAAACCAAAAGCTAGCAGAAAGAAGGAAATATATTAGACTAATGGTAAATGAAATAGAGAATAGTAAAACAATAAATAAATCAATAAAATCAAAAGTGGTTCTTTGAAAAAATTAACTAAATTGATAAATATTTAGCTAGATGGGTTAAAGAAAAAAGAGAAAAGACTGAAAGGTTTAAAGAGGTACAAATTAATAGTTGTTAGATGATCATGGAGATGGGGAGCATGGTATAGGGAATGCAGTTAACAATATATTAGCTAGGTGGAAAACCAGAGGAGAGAAGGAGCAATTAGGGAGATGGTTTTATAAACTATATAAATGTCTAACCAATGTACTGTTTACTTGAAACTAATTTAAAAAATGCCTAGAAAAAAATAAAAGTGGTGACATTACTACCTATCCTACAGAAATAAAAAGAAATTGTAAATAGTACTGTGAATAATTGTAGACCAACAAATTGGATAATCTAGATGAAACAGACAAACCAAAAGCATGAAACCTACCAAGACTAAAGCATAATTAAATAGAACATGTAAACATATCTGCAACTTGTAAGGGAATTTAATTAGTAATAAAAAATCTCCCAAAAAAGAAAAGCCCTGGGTCTGATGGCTGCACTACCAATTTCTACTAAACATGTAAAGAGCTAATGCCAATTCTTCTCAAACTTTTCCAAAAAAAATGAAAAAGATGGAATACTTTTTAACTCATCCTATGAAGCCAGCATTATGTTACCAAAGCCAGACAAAGACATTACAAAACTACACACCAACATTGATGAAAAAATCCTTAACAAAATACTAGCAAACCAAATTCAGCTACTAAAAGGATTGTATATAGTGACCAGGTGGAATTTATTTCTTGAATGCAAGGATAGTTCAACATGAAAATTGATCAATGTAGTATAACATATTAACAAAATGAAAGAAAAACAAACACATGATCATCTCAATTGATGCAGATAAAGCATCTAACAAAATTCAACACCCTTTCATGATGAAAACATTAAAAAAAACCCTAGGAATAGAAGGGGAATACTTCAATATAATAAAAGCCATATATGAAAATCCCACAGTTAGCACCATACTCAATGCTGAAAGACTGAAAGCTTTTCCTCTGAGATCAAGGTAAGGAACAAGGTAAGGTTTCCTGTTTTCATTACTTCTCTTCAACATATTACTGGAAGTTCTAGCCAGAATGATTAGTCAAGAAAACAGAAATAAAATATATCCAAATTGTAAAGGAAGAAGTAAAATTATCTCTGTTGCAGATCATATGATCTTCTATGTAGAAAACTATAAAGAGTACACAAAGACAAACAAAAAAACCTGTTAGAACTAATGATTCAGCAAAGTATCAGGATACAAAGTCAACACATAAAAGTTAGTTGCATTATCATACACTAACTATGAATAGTACAAAAAGAAATTACAGAAATAATTCCATTATAATACATCAAAAATAAAATACTTAGGAATTTTCCTAACCAAGGATGTGAAAGATTTGTACAATGAGAACTATAAATCATTGCTGAAATAAATTAAAAATGACATAAATAAATGGAAGCACATCCCATGCTCATAGATTGGAAAACAATATATTAAAATGTTAATATTACCCAAAGCAATCTATAGATTCAATGAAATCCTTTAGAAATTCCCAATGATGGTTTTGTAGAGATAGAAAAGCCATCCTAAAATCTCTAGAGATCCAAAATAAAATAGTAAAAATAATCTGGAAAACACAGAACAAATCTGGAAGACTCACACTTCCTCATTTCAAAACTTATTAAAAAGCTACAGTAATCAAAACAGTGTGGTACTGGCAGAAGGACAGACATATAGACCAATGGAATATACTAGAGAGCCTAGAAATAAATTCTCACATTTAAGGGGACCGTCTTTTAAACTAATGATGTTAGGAAAATTGGATTTTCATATGCAAAATAATAAAGTTGCACCCTTACCTAACACCACATACAAAAATTAATTGAAAATAGATCGAAGACCTAAATGTAATACCTAAAACAATACAACTTTTATTAAAAACATACAGATAATTTTTTCACAACATTGGATCTGGCAATAATTTCTTAGGTATGACACCAAGGCACAGGTAAAAAAAAATAGACCTAGTAAATTTCATTATTTTTTAAAATTGTGCACAAAAAGACATTATCAACAGAGTAAAAAGGCACCCCACAGAATGAGAAAATATTTGTGAATCATATGTCTGATAAAGGATTAATATCCAGAATATAAGAGAGCTCCTAAAACTCAACAACAAAAAGGTAAACAACCTAATTAAAGATGGGCAAAGGACTTGAATTAACGTTTCTCCATATATATATATATATGCCCAATTGATCATCCATGGAAAGTTTTTAGACATCACTAATCATTAGGAAGATGCAAATCAAAATAGCAAATAGATACCTCCTAACACCCACTAGGATGGCTACTATAAAACAAACAAACAAACAAACAAACAAACAAAAGTAGAAAACAAGTGTGGCCAAGGATGTGAAAAAATTAGAAACTGTGTTGATCGTAATGTAGAATAATACAGCCACTGTGAAAAACAGTATGGTGGTCCTCCAAACCTTAAAAAAATAGAATTACCATATATATATACATATATCAATGTATACCCAAAAGAATTGAAATAACGTCTCAAAGACATATTTGTACGCTCATATTCATAGCAGCATTATTCCCAATAGCTAAAATGTGGAAGCAACCCACATGTCCACTGACAGATGAATAAAATATTATTCATCTTTAAAATAGAAGGAAATTCTAAACTATGCTACAACATAAATAAAACCTGAGGGCATTATGCTAGGTAAATAAGACAGTCACAAAAAATATATATTTTATGATTCCACTTATATGAGATACTTAGAGTAGTCAAAAATATAGTCACAGAAAGTAGAATGGTGGTTGCCATAGCCTGGGGGAGGGGAGAATGACTATTGTTTAATGGGTATTGAGTTTCAGTTTTACAAGAGTTAATGGAGACTGATGGTGGTGATGATTGTACAACATTATGAATGTATATAATAGCATTGAATTGTACACTTAAAATGGCTAATATGGTAAATTTCATGTTGTGTGTATTTTACCACAATAAAAAAATGAAGGAAAAAGAAAGACTGGGGACCCACACTGAACACAAGCTAATGAGAGCTCCTTAATACTCAGTGCTCATCCTCTTTCCCAAGGTAGGTTTTTGCTCCATAGATCTTTCTATCAGATATAATCCCTGTTGTCCATGTTAAAATCTCCTAGAATCAGCTGACACATGTCTAATCCCAGAATATGGTCCATTACATTGCTTTCATTTCCAAAGTTTTCTCCCTTCTGATCTTTTTTTTTTATTTTCTGGCTCGACTAAGTGACTAAACTACACCCAACCTTGCTATACTGTTTCAATACAGCTCTTTAGGCATCTGGATATCTTCTCCAAGGTCAGGCTCTAAGGTTTGTTTTCCATCCCTCACGATAGCAAGCATGTCTGCATATGATGTCAATCTGCTCTTGTCCCATATTACCAGGAACCTAAATAGTCATACTACCTTATATAGCCCTTTAGAAATAAACCTAGGAAAATGCTTCTAAAAACATGACCTATAAAACAGTATTACTAGAAGATGTTCAATGAAAAAAAAGTTTAGTTTTAAAGTAAGCATGAGAAATACTGCATGCTCTATTCCCATCTTGGAGACACATAATGATCAAAACTAAATCCCAAGTTCTGAGAAGCCCTGCAGAAAATAACATTATTTGACTGTTTTACTTGACTATGTTTAACCTAGTGTTTTGCAAACACATTCAGATTCATAATTCTTTTTCACAAAATGCTTATCTCTTGGTACTCACTCTGGGAGATGATGGTGTAGAGTGTGCCTCTGAGCTGTCCCCAGGCTCCAGCTTCTAAGTCCTCCCTAGTTTTCTGTCTCTAGTCAATGAATTTCATAAGTTAAGGATTCCTTACCCAGGATTCCAAGATGCTTATCTTCCTCCAGATGTACCTTTTCCTGGAATGTTTCATCTTGGAAAGCTTCATATCGAACTTTCCAATAAGTGCCCCCAATTCGGCTGGAGCTCTTCTTGAAGAATTTATCTGAGCCACTGGCATATAAGGAGGCAAATGTCACACAATTTAATTATATATCAAATAGACTCCCATCTCACCCTTGGTCTCATCAAGTATGTATCTTCATGATTAGGAAAGACCTCAGAGTTCTTCCATATTAACTTCGACCCTCTGGTGACACCACAAATAAATAATATGCAGCTTCTGCTTCAGCCTTTACAAGTTCAGGGAACTCGTTTTCAGAGAAGTCAATGCCTCTTACTATTGAATAATTTTAATTATTGGAGTTCTTTGTTATAGTAAGTTGAAATCTTCTTGCTTGTAAGTCCCAGATACTAGCACCAGTTCTGCCCACCTGAGTTACATAGCCTTACATCTGTCCTTAATCATCTTCAGGTACTCAAGATCCTTTCTCCTCCTAACAAGTAAAATCCTTAATTCTAAAATGAAAGCCCAGTAACTTAGCAAAGCCAGTTGAAAATTCTAGTATCCATGCTGAGACCAAAGTGCCTACTTTCCTGCATTTTCTGCAAATCCATTTCATTATTCCTTGTAGGAGAAAAAACATGGTAGATACCTTAGGATATCTCCCCAAACTCTCTTAGTTTTTTACCAACTGCTTCTTTTGTGAAAGACCTAGAATCACTGATAGGCCAATGAGTAGGCATAACTTAAGGCCGAGAAACTGAATAGGACACTAATCTGCTCTATCTTGCCCAGTCTGAGTCATGGATGAGGCAAGGAAATTTGGAGAAATTCCTCCAAAAGGATGAGCTTGGAATGGCCACAAGGCAGACTGCTTCACCTCTTCCTACATTTCTCAGACTGCTTTTTACACTCCTGCTTAAATTCCCCCTTCAGACTATGGGTAAGAAAGGTAGGAGCAAGAAAGTAAATAACAGGTAAAATAAAGAAGATTTGGAAAAAACATTTCAATTGATCTGACCCCACCAAGGCCTCCTTTTCTTGATATGGCTTGGGATTATAGCAGGACTAATTTCAACCACTGCTAGGACCTTTTGCTGGGGATATGACATAACCCTACAGAAAGTTTTGTAGTTCCCCAAGAGTAAGCTGTCCAGGGGTCAAAAGAATTTGGTTAACAGTTGTGTAATATAACTCCAGTCAGACAATGATTGTGACAACCAAGTGAAAGTGTTTGGGACTGGGCCCAGGTGTAGGGAGAAGAAGTCCACTAACTCTTACCTGCCTGGTTCCTTCAAATTCTTCCCAGTACTCCCATCATGCCCCATTGGGCCATAGTCCCATTGAATCTCATGGGCCTCAATGAAATACTGCCGAATTTTTCCTGTTAGTAGGTTCACAGAAGGGGCCGTGGAGCAAGACTTGACCTTGTAGAGTGCTTGCATGCCACCTGGAGGAAGAATATCATGGCTGGCCTCATTTCACCCAACAGGTTTCTACTCAGATAATCCACCTTCCTCCCTCCCCTAATGTATTTTCCTCTCACCCTCCTATAGGCTCTTTACCCTTGTCTTCAGATGGACCACTTTCTCTTACTCCTTAAGAGCCTGGCTGGGAAAGATGGAGCTCAGGTAGAAATTCAAATACATCCACATGCTCGCCACCACTTACTCACTTACCAGATCTTCATTCCCGCCTCTGTGAAAAGCTTACATTGTACAAACATCACAAAGCTTGAAGTCTGAATACCTGAGTACAAGTCCAACCCTTATCACTATCTGTAGGTCCTTCGCCAAGTCAATTCCTAGATCTGAACTTTAATTCCTGTTTTGTAAATAAGAAGAATAGAAAATCTATGACACTAGGCTGGTCGGAGCATCAGATTAAAAAAGAGGAGTAAGTGATTTGTACAGAGGGAAGTTTCCCAAATAATGGAACATATTCTATACATGGAGATGAAGCTTCAGACTTAGAACTGTCAAGAAAATGTGGATTCTAAGTAATATCTCCAAAATCTGAAAAATGTTACATTGAGTTATGGTGGTAATTGATGATACTGCCTTACTCATTTTTATCAAATATGTATATATGCCAGGCCTTGTGTCATGTGCTTTACATATGTTATCTCCTTCAATACTCACAACCACCCTGTGAAATGGACTTTAATATCCCCTTTTTCTATATGAAAAACAAAACAAAATATAACAAAACTAAGGGTCAGAGTGGTTGAGTAACTTGCACAAGATAACATAGCTAGTTCATTGTGAAATTGAGACTTAAGCTCTTATATTTTAACTGTGAATGTGAGTGCTCATTTTCTTCTCTTATATCTGCTATTTTGATCTCATTCCCCTGGTCTCTAAGACTCAAAATAACATTATCACTCTGAAACCTCATTACAATTTTATAAGGTAAGAATCACTATTACACTCCTCAGATGAAGAAACAGAGGCTGAGAGAAGTGATATGACTTTCCAAAGGTAACTAAGCAACTGGTAAACCTGGATTTGAATCCAAGCTTGTCTGGCTTGTCTGACCCATTCTTGTTCAAATGTTGTTCTGTATTCCTAACCTCCAACTGGATTCATATTCACTTACTCAGGAGCCTTTGAAACTGAGGGAAGACTCGTGATGATGGAGCATGGGTAACTGGTCCCTGTTGAGAAAATCTTACTATCCAAGTCTCATTATCCCACCAGTCTATAACGCCTCATCTACTCAAATTCATTTTCATATACTCCCATATCACATTCATGACATCCACCTAATTTACCATATATAAAATAATTCTAGAAAATGAGAGCTGGAAAGGATCTTAGAGCATATTTAGACCAAATCTACCATTTTATAAATGTGACAAATAAGCCTAGAAATGGGAGGGACTTTTCCAAAGTCATTACAGAGAGTTTTTCAGAACTGAAGCAACAACTGAAACCATCTAATCAACTATCCGGTGCTCTTTCCATTGCTTTATATGGTCCTCTTCTCCTCTGACACTCCTCAATGCACTATGCCATTCCTTCAACCATTCTCCCTCTAAAAATCAAACTTCCTACCCCTATTTCTGTTGAGTCTTAATTAGAGTGTCACTACTTTCCCACAATGTTTCATAATTTTGTGCAGAGGCCTTAATCTTCTTTAACTGATTTCTCCTTTACTACCTATTCAATCAGCTACAATAACCCCAGGTCTTAATTCTTTAGAATTCTGAGCAACAACAACAAAAACCAAAAAAAAACAAAACAATATGCAGCTTAAAAGTCCACTTATTCATCCCTATACTATCTTATGTTAGAGATTAAAAAAAAAATGAAACCCAGAGAGTTGTGCTCAGGGTCACCCTATAATTTAATGGCTGAGCCAGGAAAGAACCTGGGTCTCTAGAATTTTAATATAGTGTTTCAACCTTTATCCTAGCTGTCTCACCAGAAAGACCTATCTTGTGGCTCTAGGCCAGAAGCCTAAGCTCCTGAGGACCATATTGCCACCTGTCTCCCATATCTTAAGGGTCAAGAGATGTTGGCTCTCACCTTGCAAGTGACTATTCACTTGACAGCTAATTAACCAGATGCCAAGTTTCTGGGGCACCATCTCAGCAGTCACAAAGGTGGCTGGAAAGATGTGAGCCACATCAGTGTGGTGGCCCCGGATGGTCAGCATCTGTCCATGGAAGAAAGCTGTATGGACATCTACTTCATTGCCCATGCCAAACAAGTGCCAGGCCATACGCTTCTGTGCACACATGTTCAGTTCTGGTAAGTTCCCAAATACAAAGCCATTGATTGCTGAAAAATAAAACCCAAAGAAAGTATCAGTTAGGGAAAGATAGCTCAAAGGGAAAAACCTTAGCATCTGACAATAATAATAAATAACATTTAGAGGTCTTAAAGAGAACAGTGCGCTGACAATATGCATTACATCATTTAAATATCCCAAACAACCCTGAGAGATAGGCAGATTTCAATGGTCTCATGAGAAAGAAAAAAAAAACATGTAAACCAAGGTTCAGAGAAGTAGTTACTTTCTTCCCAAGGCCACAGAGTTATTAAGTGGTAGAGCCAAGATTCCAGCCCAGCAATCTGAGGAAGCTTTCTAAGGAATGTAAGTAGTTTTTTCCTTCAAGGACAATTTCCTTCTAAAATATTCACAGGACAAGTGTCAAGCTAGCTAATCATGGTTATTATAAGTAATTGGTTTAAAATCTGAGAGAAATTTGAGCTGTTCAAGCCATTATTACAGCTCCTCTGATTTTTTACTTCCCCTTGAAATTGTCTGGCTTTGATTCCACCTTTGTCACCAAAGGTAAGTAAGTCACTCCCTTAACTAAACAAAAACAAAAACAAAGCCAATTTGTATCTGTTCCTAAAATCACTTCTCTGCCCATGCCTCAGGGCTTTTGTGGCTTTAGTTAGTTTTACATTTAATTAAGATGATCTATTCCTTTATAGGCATATTTTTTTTCTTCACAAAGTGGTTAATTCTTCCAGCTTGCATCCTTTTTAGAACAAAGAAAAGTTGACTAATTATATCAGTGAACAACCATCACCAAAGTGACTGAACATATAATATATGACTTTGGAATCTATAGCCTGAGTTATTCCACAGTGAGGAGGCAAGGTACCTAATGGCAAGAGTACAGTATGCAGTCAGACAGATCAGGGTTGAAATTTTAATTGTGCCATTTATCTGTTATGTAATCATAGAGCCTCAATTTCCTCATAGGTAAAAGAGGGTAAAACTACCAACTACTCCTGGTCCTTGTGAGGATTAAAAAAGATCAGGTACACGAAAGCACCCACCAAATGCTAGACCCAGTGGAGCCCCTTCATCAGCGTTCCCTGTCACAGAGTGGCCATCACCTCCTAGCTCACCATGCATCTTATTGCTCTCCTGAAAGTCTTCATCTCCTTTGTTCACTGAGGCAGGATCTGAGCAGTAAGTGGCAATGTTCTCATCGATATGCCAACTAAGATTCTCATCTACCACATTGAAGAGCAGGAAAAAATAATTGTCCACATCTTGCCGCCGAGGAGGGGAGTTACTATCCAAGGTTCCTAGTAAAAGTAAGAAATGTGTTCTTGAGAACTTACTATCCTTAAAAAGACTATGCTGCAAGGGTTACTCATAAAAAAGAAATAGGAAGAGAGAGAACCTTAAGAATCTGTCAGCAACAGAAAAGCAAATGGATCCCTCTGCTACTAATGTATATCTTCAAAATTTCTGGATAAAACCATCAATTCAGTTGAGCCTAGGACTTGAGGGTGGGGCACATAGGATCTAGAATAATTCCCTCCCATCATCTTTACCTTTTTATTCAACCCAGGGCCTTAAGCTGATCACATTCTTACAACACCAAGGTTTTTAGTTCTGACTATATATTAAACACAACCTTATTTCCAATCAAGTCCACAATCCTTCCCAAATACTTATGGCTATACTTTCAATCTTATTCACACTTAAACTCTTCCTACATACCTTACTGTGAAATTAGAAAGAAAAAAAAATAGTTTTTAATGTATTTTTTAGAATAAAAAGGATAATAAAATAGAAAACATAGTAAAAAGGGAGGTTGGCAGGGTTTACTTTTGCTAATAAACAAAGATACTATTTTAATATTATTCAGGCTGCTGCTCAATATGTAAGTGGTTTAACTATATCACTGCTTCCCATAGATACCCAGAATTTTATCTCATCCTTCATCCTTGGGATCTGTACCTCTTTTACAGGTGATTAGGGGTCCAATGAGGCCAGTTGCAATGTCTCGTGGAGCATCTACATGAGAATGGTAGATCCAGGTGAGGCACGCTGGGTCAGCCACAGTGGGTGCATGGCCTTCTGGAATGGTCCAGTTGTATATGTGGCTGCCTCCCGGGGGAACAGAGTCATCAGCTTTCAGCTGACCAGAGGATCCATCAGGGTACAGGGAGCCTAGAAAATAATATTGCACATGCCCAGTCCTAGGGTGAGTGAGAGGGAGCGTGAAAGATATAGAAGCCAAGAGAAAGCTGACATATGTGACACCTAGGTCCAGTCTTATGAAAAATAAAGTTCTAAGGTCCAGCACAGTGTTCCTCACAACATGAGGAGGGCAAAGATTCAGGTAATGTCTAGCCAAAGAACCCCAGACCTCATATCAATAATGGATAGAGAGGTGGCAGCAATTGGGGAAGGAGCTGTGGCCAATGAAAACTGTTCCACAGCCTGATCTAGTAGCACCCTGATGCAAAGTTAATGTTGTGAAGGCAAGGGAGAAGACAGAATTCCCTACCTTTAAGTATACACTTTAGAAAATGGAAAGCAGACAATCAAAAAATTTCAGTTTAAAGTTAATTTAATAAACAGTTGGTCCACTTCCCCATTTTATGAAAGATAAAACTGAAGGCAAGTAATTTGCCAATGGTCACATAGAGAGTTAGTGGTCAAGTCAGGACCTTCTGACTTCCTTCTCTATTGTGTTACTGTTGTCTTAGATTATAAGCCATTATAGCCATTGTCGTGTTAGATTATAAGCCATTGCAGATAGTGAGAAATACAAAATGAGTAAACTTAACTGCCTCTTTAAAAAAAATGGATCTTTTTGGTAGACCATGACACTAAAATAATGTTCCCTTATATTCAGAGTACACTGTTCTCTTTTCAAAGCATAGTCGAATATTTTATGAAAATGCCATTCAAGTAATTCTTTGTGATAAAAGGCAGATTTTAAAACTTTTAAAAATATTTCAAATATAGTAGATATTCAATATTATATTAATTTCAGGTGTACAACATAGTGGTTAGACATTTACATAACTTATGAAATGATGTCCCTGATAAGTCTACTACCCATCTGACACCATACATAGTTATTAAAATATTGACTATATTCCTTTTACTGCATTTTACATCCCTGTGACTATTTTATAACTACTAATTTATACTGCTTAATCCCTTCACCTTTTTCACCCAGCTTCCCAACTTCCCTCCCATCTAGCAACCATCAATTTGTTTTATCCACCATAAAACAAACGAAACAGAAACATACTCATAGATAAAAGGCAGTTTGAATCTCTACCTTCCTAATGAAGAACTTGAGGCCCAGAGAGAGGCAGTGACTAGTCCAAAGTCACACAGTATATGAATAGCAGAACTGATAACAGTATTCAGTCATGTTTTCTCTGAGAGAAGAGTCCCTGTTACCTCATATGAATAAGGAAGAAAAACTGTCCTTGTTCCCAGCTTCTCTCAAATGACAGTAAAGAAAAATTAATATTTGTTGTGGGCAGAAGATAAAAAGGATGGGCTGACTTACCTTCTGAGTCTTTCTCATAGAAAACACCATGGGGGTGGATGGTATAAGGACGAGTGGCAAAATTCTTCAGGTAGATAAGAATGACATCTCCCACCTCAGCCTGCAACACTGGCCCCAGGAAGCCCAACCAGGCAGGCCGAGCCATTTCATGCATGTATGAACCATCCCTGTATTCTTTGTAGATGGTCTTCTTGTAGCTGCTCCCTATCCGGTTCTTGCCAGACTTTAAGAAACTGGAAGCTACTCTGGGAAGGAAGAAAAAAAGAGTCACAATTTTGCTATAATCTTCAAACCTCTGGAGAGTTATTTTTCAGAGGAGGCTGACCAAAAAGTGTTCATCTTTGTTTAGGGCAAAACAAGAGGAAATGTGACTCTACTAATCAAAACATTAAAGCTTTAAGTTAGAGTCTATTGTTAGACAATGAGAAATATCAAGTTAAGCATATGAAATTTTTGATATTTGACTACTTTTAACCAACAAAAAAGACAATTTCAAGTGGTTCAACCTAATATACAGTAACAGGGAAACAGCCAACTATGGACCGACACTTTAAGTGATCAATCCCCTACCCATATGGCCTGACTTAGCATCGTCCTAATATATATGGAGGTTTTATAGCATCATGGTTAAGTTCTCAAGCTCTGGACCCAAGAAGGTTCAATTACATGCTGATGCCACTTCCAAATCTGTGGAACTTTGAGCAAGTTATTTAAATTATCTGTGCACAATTTCCCAATCTGTAAAATAGAAACAAACACAGTACCAAACTTGGACAGTTGTTACTGGTGACTAAAATAATTCAAATACATAAAGAGCTTAGGATAGTGTCTGAAAAATAGTAAAAGCTTAATAAATGGTTCTATTTCAAAATGATGGGGAGCGGGGATGTTGAAGTTATCCCTCAAGGACACTTTTAAGACAGAGACTTTTGTGATTCCTAAACTACAGTGTTAAAAAAAAGACGGCTGTTTTTCTTACTCTAATTCCTCCTAGAGAGTTCTGAGATGTTACAGTCAACTTTGGAAAACTCCAAGGCTTTGGAAAGACAAAATGATTCATGATCACAAAAATTCTTTAATTAATTCATTTTTATAGGTATTTATGAAAGGTCAGTAAGATCAAGAAAAGTTAATCCTGTGGGATGTGTGAGGGGCAAAATGGTGAGAAGAGTATCAATTTTTCATCTGCATTACCCAGGTTAAAATCCTACCTCTTCCATTTTACTAGCTGTGGGACTTGAGCAAGTTACTTGATCTCTCTGACTCTCAGTTTTCTCATCTAAATGATGAGGATATTCAGACTCAATCTCTAGAGCTTTTGTAAGAATTAGGTGAGACAAAATGTGCAAATTTCTAGTATACTGCCTGTCACAGACAATGTTACATAACTGATAGTTATTACTGTTATTCTTTGATTCTAAGCTTTACCTTATTTTTTAAACATTTTTCACATATATATAATTAGTAGTTCTACTGAACTATGGGAGCATAGTTTCACCACATATATCTTATAAACATTGTATATATGTTTCTTTTTAAAAAAAAACTAAATAGCTACTACTAAAACAGTATTATGGATATAATCTTAGCATCAAGAGAGCATGAAATTACCATTAGGACCTTAAAAATACTGAGGTGCCTCAGTGTGGAAAAGCAGACTCCATATGGAACATTATTTCTTGAGTCAACTAGCCCTATTCCCAGCAAACATGCTACTGGGTGTATGGTCCAGAGAGATCAGGAACTGACTGCTAACACACCCTGGGAAAAGGTCTTCAAGAGGCTACCTTCTGACCTCAAGGGTGGCCCCCACCCAACTCCACCTCTAATTCTACAAGAGATTAAACCTACGTGTCACTGTCCAGAGGCTGGTTTGTGATGACATTCCTTCCCTTGGGAGCATAGTTCCATTGCACGTCTCGGATGCCCAGGTAGTAGACTCGAGTGGCCCCATCAGTCAGTTGGGGAAACAAGGGTTGCATGAATAGCAGAGCCCAGAGGAGATGGCCTGGCTCCATGGCCCACATTACGCTGGGAAGCAGGCAAATAAATAGCTGCTGGTATGGAAGAAAGAGAACAAAATGGCTTTGTTCTTTTGCATGTGTCTGGAAAATTAAAGAGTCAAGAGCCAAATCAAGTAACTGAGAAAGCAAAAACCAATTAGCCTAGAATCTCTGCCTTATCTTATTTTTTTTTTTCAGTTAAACAAATATTCAATGATCTCTACACATTGGACTTTGGAGGGCAAAGTTAAAAAATCACGTGTACTGATAATTATGTATCACTTCCTTCAGAAGAGAAATATGAATACAATTTCTTCAGCAGTGTGGAAGAAAGAACATACTCTGGCTTAAGAAACAGGATAAAAGTACAAGAAGCCTGACTGGGTCACTGACTCACTCAGTACTTGAATCAAGTCACTAATTCTCCTCGTGCCTCTGTTTTCATTGTTACCACTTTCCATCCTCAATAGATTGTGTTTTAAAAAAATGAGAATTTACCAAAAGACATTTACTAGAATATTCATAGACCCAAAATGAAAACAAGTTAAATGTTCATGAATACTAGAATGGGGGAGTAAATTGTATTTTATTTATACAATAGAATTTTATATAATGATGCTAATGAACAAACTACAACTACACATGAAATGATAGATCTCTCATGAATGTAATGTTGCAGAAAAATCAGACACAAAAGAGTACATACTCTGTGGTTTCATTTATGTACACTAACAATCAGGCAAAACTAAACCATACCATTAGAAGCCAAGATAGTGTTCACCCTTGAGATAGGGATTAGTGACTAGGAAGGAAAGAGGGGGAATACCTCTAAATAATGTTCTGTTTCTTGATCTACATACTGGTTACATGTGTGTGTTCAATTAGTGAAAATACATTGAGCTATGAACTTACCATTTGTGCACTTTTCTGCATGAGCTATACTTCCAAAAAGTGAAAAATGAAATAAAACAAAAGAAAATATATGAGAGAAATATTAACTTCTCAGAAGAAATGTTCTCTGTTGGTCCTCTGCTATGCACAAATCAGTTTCTTAGGTCTCATCTTGAGTCAGAGTCAGAACTAAGCTGCTAGCCCCACACTCCTGTATATCAGCTAGGAACTTAGACTTCTTGGGGCTGGGATGAAGTACTCAGTCATACAATACACAGCTGCAGTCAAACTTAGAAACATAGACAGCATAACATAAACATCCCTATATTTACACTTGTGTACACATAGGAACATGTTGTCTTATCTAAAAGCAGAGATGCACACACTTTCATCCACATTTAGAACCACACTGTCACATAAAGCCTTTGTCACTTTCAGAATAACAACAACAATAATAATAAATCAATATTTATTGTGTATGCATGGTGCAGCAGACACTTTTAAATGTCTTACATAGATTAAATGATTTAACCCTCAGAACCACATTATGAAGCAGATGCCATTATTCTCCGCACATTACAGAAGAAAAAAACTGCAGGACATAAACATAAGTAATTTGCCCAAAGTTACCTAGTTAACAATCAGTAGAGTTGGGTTGTGAGCCCAGGAATTATGGCTCCACTGTCTACTTTCTTAATCACCATGCTATACTATTTTCCACAAAACATATTTTCATACTCACATGAATATACACATAGAGAATGTATATGTCCATAACTATAACCATGCCTGAGAAAACCCTATACACTCTGAAATATGCAATCACACGTAGTTGTGATCACATCTAGAAACAGACACATATACTCATTTAGGGAAAGATATACCTAATCAGTCACTCATAATGATAATAATAACCATTCATTGAGACATCACTATATACTAAATAAATTTATAGAAATAAAAGTTTATATAAATTATTTCATTATATACTCATCCAAAACACATGAGCTAGAGATGATTAATCAAAAATAGAAAATCAAAGATATGCACAGACTCACATACGGTTAGGAAATCCCCAGATATTTACCTTGGTTAAGCCGAGGTATTTACCTTGCTTAATAAACAGACCTATAGACTTCTCTACAAAACCTCAAGCCCCTCTACACATACAGCAGTAGTGTAAATGTTAATCCCCAGTGTCCATATGACATTTGGCAGGAAGCCCTTGATATAGGGGAGAACCTGTACTTGGGTTCCTCTTTCCAAATCCTGGATCCTCCACTGACCAGTTGTGTAGCTTGGGGTAGTACTTAATTACTCTGAACCTGTTTTCTTATCTATAAAGTATGCATAATAATACCAGTCTTGGAGAAATAAATAAGAAAACTTACATGAAAGGGACCCAGTACAATTAATGTTTAGAACATAACAGATAGTAATTGCTGGTGTCCTTCCTCTTTCTTCTTCTTCCTGGCTACAATTTATTTTAATTTATCCTCACTATTTTCCACACATCATATATTCTATATTTCTACTCTAAGGGCTAACTTAAATCCTAACTGCCCCAGAAGGTCCCCTCTAAAATCTTCATACTACTGTCTTCTGAAGGACTACTTTCTATAGCACCCAATTGCATTAAGTCAGACTTGTATTATTGTTAACTTTCTGTTTTATGAGTTGCCTCATGAACTGCCTTTATTTTCCAGATTGGACTATAAACTTCTTGAAAGTGGATGTCATGTCTTAGAAGTCTTTGTGTATCTATTGCCATGGTGATGGGGACCTGTAGATGTACTATAAACAGCTACTGCCAAAGTGAGATGAAATGACATACATTTTCTCATCAGTTCAGTTTGCCATTGGTTCACAGAGTGGCTTTGGAAAAGTTACTTTGGTAAGCCTCAGTTTCTCCATATATAAAAGAATAGATCTGGGCTATAAAGTTTTTGCCTTTTGAGGGTCATGAAGGTTTGAAAATAAAATAAAATGCAAAAATATGGAACTACAAACAATGTTTTATATAAAAAGCTCTCAAAAAGTCTTTCTAGTTCTCATACTTTGTCAATACATTCACTGATGAAACACAGGTGCATTCATATGCACTTACATATAGTACCACATATGCTCAAACAAATAACCATGGCTTGGAACTTTCAACAGGGAGGAAGTGTTGGGTTTAATTCAACTCTGAATGCAACATGGATCTTCTTCAAGCTTCCTTCTCAGAGAAGTGCTAGCAAGACTGTTGTGCCTTAAACTCACTTACCTAGGAAGAAAACTGTCCCAGATAAGAGTTTCACAGTTGGAGAAACACATAATAAAGTTAAAAATATTCCAAGAAGGAACAAGTACAAACCTTCGGCATACAATGAATAAACATTCAAAGGTGGTGACTAATGACCAAAAGAGCTAGAAAACAGAGCCTGGGGAAAAAGCACTATCTAGTGTTTGCCAAAGCACTTTCCACTTTACAATATTTTTTTTTTTTGTATCTGCCATGTTATTTAATTATCAAACTCTTGTGAGATAAAAATTGTCTTTCCAATTTTGCATCTAGGGCACAAGCTTTGGAATCTGACTACCTAAACAAATTCTGATTCTACTTTTCTTGTGTGTCTTGATAATCTGCTTCACTTCTCTAGCCATAGTATTGTCACCTTTGAAATGAAATTAATACTATTAGCTATATCTCAGAGTAGTGTGAGGATTAAATAATTTAAGATTATAAGTGCATAGAACACAAATAGTTGCTCAAGTACACAAATAAGTGATCTAAAAGTATTAGTGGCTATTACTATCACAGATAAGGAAATAGGTTTAGAAATGAAACTTGCCAGGACTCCACAAATTCAATATTTTATGAATAACCACAACACATACACACTCTTAAGTTCCTATATACAGTAACACATACTAAGCAAAGAGGCAGATGTATATGTCTGAGATTAGTCTCTTTGGAAGCAAGATGGTATAATGAAAGGAACCAGAACTTTTGAGTCAGATAAACTTAAGTTTGAGTTTTCAGTTCTGTTTGAAAGAGATAGCATCGGTGACTTAGTAGACACCCGATAAGTGTTAGTTTTCTTTCTTTCTAATCACTGGCTTCCTTTTTCCATCCCAAAGCTTCATTTGTTGTTGCTATTATCATTGCCATTGCTGCTGTTGTTGTTCCTGTTGTTGTTTTAAATT
This sequence comes from Macroglossus sobrinus, assembly GCA_004027375.1. Classification (NCBI taxonomy): domain Eukaryota; kingdom Metazoa; phylum Chordata; class Mammalia; order Chiroptera; family Pteropodidae; genus Macroglossus; species Macroglossus sobrinus. The sequence continues at coordinate 12,090 of PVKZ01005929.1, read as the reverse complement.
TGGTTTTATCATAAACTGTTAAAACAGAAGAAAGGGAAAACCCATAAAAGTCCTTTATATTCACTTGGATATTTCGTGGCAAAATTGAAAGACTTCAGATTCTAGAAAAATAGGTTCTAGTTCTGGATTCATCATTTATTAGTTGTATGACATTGGGCAAGTCACTAGATTTCCTAAGCCTCACTTTCCTCATCTTGTACAAGAAGATAATCTCTGCTTTGGGTTCTTTATTAGTTTGCTATGAAGATCAAATGAGATGAATTATGTGAAAGCCCTGTGTAAACTTTTCACTTGGGCAGGGTTATTTTCTCTCAGCTGAGCCCACAGGACGTAGTCTTAGAGAAAGGCCAGACTAAGAAGGGAAAGGACAAATGGAATAGGTAAGGTGAGCCAAAATCCTGAGAGAAAGTAGAGAGAGAGAGAGAGAGAGAGAGAGAGAGAGAATGAGTACATTTTTGCTCTACTTTGAATTAGACATAGTTTAGTTAATATGCACTGAGACTAGCCCAGGGAGAAAGTCAGTCAAGTCAGGCCTACCTTACCCTTACCTTACCTTCCTGTCATCCCAACATCACCCAGTCCTGATCACCATCATCCAAGACAATGTACATCACTGTTTTTTCTATAATTTGCAAGTTGTTCTTGTAATGATCTTTTAATGATCTTTTCTCTCCCTCCATCTTCCTTATCTCTCTTTCTGAGTTGGGTTAGACTGAGCTAGACAGGTTTATCCTAGACAAAAGATCACTCAATTCTCAATTGAACACATGAATACTGAGCTATCTTTGGGATCCTTTCTCCAATCTCAACAAAATAAAAATCTCCATCTCTTTTGGTCTTCCATTTTTTTAATAAGTTTTGGCTCTTTCTTCATCTTGTGACTCAAAATAGGTCCCAAATGGGGACTTTTTCACCTTTGGTGAGTATAAGCCTTTCTTTACTAGGAAGGGAAAAAAAAGAGTGTTGAAAACTCCACAAGATTCCAGATAATATAAGCACAATTTATATTATTTTAAAATCATTATCACTGTAGTCTAGCATGTCAGAGATGATAAATTTGAGGCCCATAGAGAAAGGGATTCACTTGAAGTCCTGAAAGTTACTGCTAGAACTTAAGACTACCAACCTGATCCCCCAGACTAGCAATCAGGTCCAGCATATCATCACCATACCATTCCTGGGACAATATAATTTTACTACATATTTTGCACATGTATTAAGGAGGCTACTTTTTTTTCTCATACCCCAGTCATAGTATTATAGAAAAAATACTAATTTGAAACTAAGAGACCTGAATTCAAATCTTATCTCTTGTCTATGGTAGCTATGTGACTTTTATCTGTTTCAATCCCATTTTTTAAAATCTGAAAGTGAAATATTTATCTCACAGAACTGTTTTGAGACTGAAAAATAATGGATATTTGAGCCCTTAGCAAAAGGTTTGGAATAAAATAGATTCTCAGTAAAAAAATTGCATGCATTATAGGTTCACACATCATAAAAACCTTTATAAACCATCTTTTTTTTCAACTCTTTTGTGTGACATATAGAAAACTGAGACCAGAAAGGTGAAGGGGTTTATTCAAATCAAACATCCAGTTACTGGTAAAGCCAGAATTTGAACCCATGTTTTCTAAAATATTTTTGCTATTCAGACACTAAGTGTGAGAGATAATTTAGAGTTTAAGTTTACAGTTTAGCTCACCTATCGTATATTTGCTTACTTTATGCCAATCTGGATCTCAAAAATATGAAACAAAGTGATTGTTTTTAAGTGTTTCAGCCTCCCATTTATGTAGTCCTCAGATCGATCACCTCAACAAATCCTTCAACCTGTGAGATGGAAAATGAGCACATTATTAACTACTTTTACAACTCCAAGATTGTCCTTGAAGCAATCAAGCTAGTGTGTTGCTGGACATTTCCGAGAGAGAAACAAAAGGAGCATATTGTTCACTTTAACTTCCCTGCACACCTAGTCAAGTTTCCTCTAACTTCTCAGCAACTGAATTTCTCTCCTAGTAGCCCAAGACTCCCCTAAACTCAGGTGAATAAAGATTTTTTACAAAGAAAGTAAAGCAAGGTAGGATTTGGTAAGAGAAAAGAAAGTTTACCTTTGCTAGAAAAAACCCTTCCATATTCATTTCAGCGGCCTAGTGATGCTGAACTGCAGACTCCAGCGTGAGTGGGGGATGTTACTGGGATGGGATAAATGGAGGAGGGGTCGGTGTTGGGTGCTTTCCTTTAAAGAAACTAAACTACTGGAATGTCTTGTTCCGGCCTGGTTTGGTACAAAACCCGGGATGGTTCTTTGACCATATCCGGGTGTTTTCCAAATCCCGGTTAGGATTTCAGGAGGAATTACAAGAGGGTGGGTTTCATTTCTCTTGTTGCAGCTTGCTAGTTCGCCTTTGCTGAGAGGGGAGGGGAGTGCACTGTCAATGTGGCCAGTCAGAGCTCACAGAGATTCCAACAGTCTCATTCACGAAATGGGACCTTTTGTAAGAGTTACTAAATGTGGTAAGAGCCCTTATCCCCGCCGATATTTTCCCTTCTTGTAAAGCGTTGTTGTCAGCTCTGCCTATTATCCTGAGGCTATGGTTGTTTGGTAATAAAGAAAAACAAAGCTGGAAATAAAACAACTTTCTACCTGCCAGTCCCTATGTTAACCACTTAACATGCATTCTCTCATTTAAGTCTCCTGATATTCTTTCCAATGGACTCTCTAATTCTTTTATTTCACAACTGAAGAAAACCAAGCATCAAGAGACTAGGTAACTTGTTCAAGGTTATACAATTAAAAAGTAAAAGAGGGGGTATTTTACTGGGTCTTAGCCACCACACTATCACACTGTGCAGCTTAAGGGAGAAACAGAGAGCCTTTTTGAATGCTTGCTTTCTATATTTTCTTAATTATTGAGTGCTTGCTTTCTACCAGTCACTATTAGATATTTTTTTTAATGTACATAAACTGCCTCTGCCAGTTCTAGCAGTTCCTAGAATGAAACTCCAAGAGCTGTATTACCAACATTTTCCATAGAAGAGACTTGGTATGGCTAGAAGATAACCTGGATTAATATAAAACTAAGAAGAATCATAAGAATTGGAAATATTAAATTAAAAAAATAAACTAAACTTAAATAAAAGCAAAATTGGCCCTAAAATTGCTGGATGACCCTGGAATCTTGGTTTGTTTAAAACCAAAGTTCATTATTGTTTCTGCTGGAAAAAGAAGGTAGTGAAAGAAATCACTGGCCCGAGTCAAGTGACCTAGATTCCAGCCCCAGCTGGTCCTGGCAGTCATCAGCTGTGTAGGCTTGACACAAGCTTTTCTCTTCTCTGGGCAAGAGTCTTTTCATTTGTATGAGAGCCTTATACTAGCTACAGATCCTCCCAGATGTATACATTGACATATCTAGCATTCCATGAAGAAAACACATTCTTGATATTAAGAGAAGAGAAAGAGGTCCCAAAGATGCAATCTATAAGGAAAAAAAAATAATGCAGAGTAAAAGGTGGAGAAAAGATGAAGAATTTCATGCTTCTTTGGAAAAGACTGCATCTACCCTCCAAACCCAGGCATAGGTAAGAGATAGGCATAGTGGCAGTTCTACCAACTAGTATTCTTACTTTATGATGAGATCTTGGCTAGGAGCAGATTTTGTTCTCCAGGCAGGCTCAACACAATTTTCTCTCCTGGATTTAAAGTGTCCGGAGTAGGGTTCAGGGAGGAGGACTTTCAAAGACTGTGTTGGTGGGGCAAAGTCTGGGTCATAAACCATCAGAGGTGTTTAAGAGTGCCTAGACACTCTTGTGCAGCTGCCTCACCAACTGCACTCCAGGCCAAGTCAAGTCGAAGCACCAATAGGGAGAAGTCACCAGCCTCAGTTCCCTTAGAAATGTTCAGAAATAAAAGGAAGCTAGATCAGGACACAGCAGCCCCTGGGGGTAATTTACCTCTTTCCCCATTTGGTGCAGATGCAGACCTTGAAGCTAGAAGGGAAGGTGGCGATGAAACCCATTAAGATGAGATCTAAGTCCAGGCTCTAAGGCATTTATGACAGGGAGGGGAAAGGATATGTTCTCTGCTCTGACTCATGAAAGACAACAATAAACAGGTTATATAGACACACTTGGGTCAACACAGTAAAAGCTGCAGGAAACCAGCTAGGCCAGTTTTAGTTTTTATATTACTCATTCAGCAACTCACTGAGAAGGCACACTGTACCTTCCTCTTCTGCAAATCCTGGATATATTTCTGTTGCTTTTCATCAGAGGTCACCTAAAAAAAGTTAAGTTGGCTCATATAGCGCAGGAATTGGTAAACTATTTCAATAAAGTACCAGTTAGTGAATATTTATTTGCAAAACATGTATCTTCTGCCACAACTACTAAAATAGGCTAGTGTAATATGTTGGGCATATCTATGTACCAGTAAAAGTTAATTTACAAAAACAAGCAGAAGTCCAAATTTGGCCCACAAGCAGTAGTTTGAAACTTTCACTATAGGCTTTCCCCCCCCATATAGACATTTGCAATATGGCAATATTATTAAGAGCATAGGAACTAGAATCAGGTATCCTAGATTGAATACCAACTCTGTAAATTCCTGATTCTGTGACCTTTGAAAAGTCATTAGATTTTTCTTAATCTCATTCTTGCCACTGTATAATGGGGATAACAATAATACCTATTTCATAGAGCTCTTATGAGGACTGAAATAAAATTATTCATAGGGACAATTTAGTACAGTAACTGGCACATAGTAAATACCTCAAAATAAGTTATCACTTTTTAATTGTCAATTAAGTAATAAATGTAAATACTTCTTTCCTCATTCATAGAAAATGAGTTAAGTTGATTCATTGTGAAAAAAAAAAAGATTGTTTGAAGAATCCTGACTCTAAGATCAAGTTATGCTACTAAAGGAAACACAGTAATCCTGGACAAGCTAGTTTTCCTTTATGGGACACAGTTCTTTCACCTGAGATTTGTCCCCTATCAAAATTATTTTTGTTAGCAGAGCTATTTTCCCAAACAGAATCTTACAGTAAACACGGACTATATATGGAAAATGAAAGTGGAGCTCTTCTGGTAAGGCTAGAAGAAAGAAAAGAAATGGTCAGGGCTGAGGGGACCCAAGGGTCCACCACCTTGTATGCCTACCCACCTAGACAATGTTGTTAATCTTGGAGCACAGGCAAAAAACATCAATGACACTGAAAAGATGTTTGAGATGCACAAGACCAGAATGTGCTTAAGAGTTCATGAAGACTTAAATTTTGTCACTAACCCATTTATTTATTCCTTTACTCAATTAATATTTCCAGGTTACCTGTGTATGAACACTCACAAGGGCATGGTCCTGGGATGGCTACAAAGATGAGAGGATATCAGGAACCCTCATGTTAAGGGCAACACTATCTAGTGTGAGAAGCATTGGGTTTGGAGTAAGAATGACCAGGGTTCATAACCTGGCTGGCTCCTTCTGAACTCACTTAAGCTTTCTCTGCCTCTGTTTCCTCATCTGTAAAATAGGAATAATATACTTCTATGACTGGAATATCATGAGAATTAAATAAGCTGACTTTTCTATGAACAGTTAGCACAGTGCTCAAAACTTTAGGGGCCTTAAATTAATGTTCCTTTCCTTCTCACCTTCCTCACAGTAAAATCTAGTGACAGCATAGAGTACCTGGTGTAAACAAAAAGTTGTGAGTAGTGAGTACACTGGCATAGCTAGTCTGCTACCTGCTTTATCTCAAGAGCCTTTGATGTCTACCTTTAGCAGTTCTAAAAAAGAAGGCCTCTGGGAAAGGGTGGAGGGGTGCAAGGAGTGAGAGATTGTCCCCTAGAGACCAAACCTTTGAAGCCACTGCTTTTTTTTCATTCTCCACCACAACTTCTGACCAGCAGGCTCTCTTTCATGTCTTGAAAAGATTGATATATGCTGTTGCGATGTGTAATTGCCCTGGGTTCCCTGTGGGGGGCACTGTCTGGTTCTTGAACTCTGGTTCTTGAATTTTATTTGTTGCTTTATTCAGTCCTCCAAGGCAGTGGGTCTTATACTTGATCATGCATCAGAATCTTTTAGAGGGCTGCCTTCCTTAAACAACTCTAGGAATGGCATCAACTCTCCTATCCAACTCTTCCTCATTCTCATGTGGCTTCCTAACTGTGGGCTCTGGGCACAGACAATCCTGGTTAGAATCTTTGCTCTGCCTCTCTCTAAAGTGTGTGATCTTGGGAAAGTCACTTGATTTCTTCTAGACTCAGTTTATCATTTGTAAAGTCACTTTATAAAAATAAAATTGAAGACATCTGTAAAAGGGTCTAGTGCAGCACCTATCAATCACATTACAAGTGATCAACAAATGTTAGTCTCTTTTACCTTACTTCCCCTACTTTTTTTCACACATGCCTACCTCCACCATTACTATTAAGAAGCTGGCAGCAAATAAGATTGATAACATAGTGCAGGAGTAAACTTTTTCACTAGTAAAAAAAGGCATGGTATGTAAGAGATATAACATTTAAGAGAAGGGAGAGGTCATTTTTAATGGGTTGGTGTCAGGATCAGCTTCATGAATGAATATAATTTTCCTTCCCATTCCCATTTCTTGAGCCATAGACCTGAATGTCAATCAAGATTCCTACCTTCTCTTTCATTCTCCACAACTTATCCTTCAGCAAATTCTGCTGGAAATTTATATTTTAAGTATCTTTTGAATCCACCTACATTTTTTTATCTCCACTGTCATATCTTTGATCTGAACCATGCTCATCTCTTAACTAGATCACTGTAATATCCTCCTCACTGTTCTTTTTACCTTCATTGTTTCTTCCCACAAACTTGCTCTTCAAATAGCAGCCAAAACTATTTTTCCCAAAATACAAAGGTGATTATATCTCCTTCTTACATAAAATCCTCCAGCAGTGTGTGCCTTATTTATTGAAATTTGGATAACACAGAGATTATCAGGGATCCTGGGTATGAAAGACATTCAAACTGCTGAAATGTTCCTTATGTGTGTGAATGCACATATGGAAATATCTCTAAGATACATCATTAAGTTAAAGTACAGACGAGTGAGCATCTTGTATTTGCATCACAAACACAGACACACAGAGACTTCTATGTATATACTTATAATGGAGGATAATTTTTTTTCTTCTTTGAAATCATAAAAATATTTTTTACAGTTTCTGAAAATATTTAATTATTTAAATAAGAAAAAAATTCTTTCAATATAACATGTTATAGGCAGATGAGACACCAATGAATTAGAACTGTTTTACACATTTCCCAGTACATTTCAATTATGAAATTAACATGTGCATATCTCTTGAGTATTCCAAGATGATTTTTCTGTCATTATATAATTTAAATAACTTTCAAAAATACAAAAGAATTCTCTAAAGAAGGCAGAGAAAATTATTTATTTTCCCTCTTCCTTATGCACAGCCATGAATGAGGCTCAGAAAACCTGAGTGGGTTACTGGATAGCCAGAGAAGAGGGAGTTGGGGAGCTGAGTGAAAAAGTGAAGAGATGAAGAACTACAAATTAGTAATTACAAAATAGTCGTGGGGATGTACAATACAGTATAGGAAGTATAGTTAATAGTATTATAATGGTTATGTGTAGAGCCAAATAGTGTAATCTGGGGAATCACTTCATAAACTATATAAATATCTAGCCAATGCAGTATATACCTGAGACTACTGCTACTCCAGTGTATATTTTTACTCTATTTGTCATAGACATATAGATGACCAATATAAGAAGATACTTGACATCACCAATCATGAGAAAAATGCAAATCAAAATCACAATGGGATACCATCTTACATCAGTCAGAATGGCTATTATCAAAAATTCAAGAGGATGGAAAAAATGACATAGATGATAGACTCTTTGTTCATTCCTCTTGCGACCACATCAAAATTGTGACAGAAACATGGACCAAACAGCAAGCAGGAAATGCATAGATAAACATGTGATAAAGCAAGCATAGTAAACCTTAATGATAGAATCTAATTTGTCAGTATATGAATATTGTTTATACAATTTATTCAAGTTTGCTTATGTTTGAATTTTTCTTAATAAAATAATGGGGGAAAGAATATGCTGATTAGATAAAAAAACAATATCAACAACAAAAAGTAATGAGTCATATTTGTATTACAAAGATAAGTACATATTTACAACAGACTAGAGCAAGTGTACAATATTATGATACTCAAATATGCTAATATAACAATATTATGCATTTTCTTTAGGTAAAACATGTATGTATCTGTATAGCTACAAAACCTCAGGGGTAGAGGACAGTCTACATATATCAGGATTGAGGTATGGTCAGAGAGATATTAGCCTAATCTATAATGTCTTAATATTTTACAAAAGTAATGTTACCAGAAATCACTTTTTAAATACAATTAAAAATAATATATAAATATAAATATATATTTTTATTTATTCTCATTCTCCTAGTTAAGGACCCAAGCTATCTGTGGCAGGCATAAAATTGAGTACTTATTGCTTCTTACCACAGAGGTTTCCCCAAAGGATCGCCTCTCTTCCTGGGTCTTAACACTTTGTCTCTAGCACTCAAAAGACTAAAGCCCTCTCTCTATTTAACCCCAGACAAATTTATGAAGTGATTAAGTGTGAAGACTCTAGAGATAGTCAACCTGGAATTGAATCTTATAATTCCACTTTTTCTGCCACTTCCTAGGTGTAGACTTTAGGCAGATTATTTAAACCTCATTGTGCTTCAGTTTATCATCTATAAAATGGAGATTATAAGACCTCATGGGGTTGCTGCAAGGATTACATGGATAACTACATGGTAATTATGCAGAATAGCTCCTAGCACATAGAAGATTCTCAATATGTGTTTGTTAGTATTATCTGTGAAAATTGCATGACTTTGACTAATTGTTCTGACTGCTATATTTTAGTCAAAGGAAGCCATCATTCTTGCTTCTCTGATTAATTCGAATTTTATAAGAAACTTAAGAAGACTTTTCTTTTTGAAGCGATAGCTATATATAAAATTAGTATAAAGCAAAAATAAAGTTATAGGTGCCAAAAAGCAATGCCAGTTTATAACTAAAGCCTAGTTTATGAGTACAAACATGTTTTATGCCCCTACTACCACCTCACTTGAAATGCACTTGTTCTCACTCTCTACTGATTCAAATTATTTCTATCCTTCAAAGTTGAAATCCCACATGTCCAGAAAGCCTTCTCTAATTCTAGCTTTCATAAACTGCTTCCTCCTCCAAATTCCTTGAGCACTTTTAGTTGGCATCAAGCAGTATAACTTTCAGTACAATAATGTTTTGTATCACTCTCTAATAATTCAGTATGGGAGTTTTGTCTTAGGTTTAAGAGTGAGATATCTATCACCTCCCTAATCACCAGTACTGAGCCACATGTCTCACGTGGCAGGTTACCTTTCCTTCCTTACTACTCCTGGCAAAAGACAGAAATATAGTGGGCACTACAGACACATAGTGGTCTGATTGCCAAGACATTTGTGAATGAAAATGAGTGAGTATTGTTTAAAAACAGGTTTACTAGGTTTATTTCTGGTATTTCTTAAAGTCCTGTATAATGCTCTGCCTATAATAAATACCTGTTGGATGGATACATCCAACAAACTACAAAAAGTATAAAGTGGAGCCACTATTATTTGTTAATGAATACTTAGATTAAAATGACTATTCTGGCAAAGACAAAGTTTCAGGGAAAAAAGTGCTTTGTTTCATTTTTTTTTAAACAAAATTTTTCTATTGGATAAATAGACTTTAAAAAAAATTATTTGTGAATCTATCTGGACCTGGGCTTCTCTTTGTTTGAAGATTTTTTTTATTACTGAGTCAATCTCCTTGTTATTGATCTGTTAATAGTCTCTATATTTTATGATTCAGTCTTGGTAAGTTGTGTTTTTCTAGGAATTCATCTATGTCTTCTACATTTCCTAATTTATTGGCATATAATTTGCTCATCATCGTCTTTTACAATTCTTTGTATTTCTGTGGCATCATTTGTAACGTCTCCTCTTTGATTTATAATTATATTAATTTGTGTCATCTTTTTTCTTAGTCTATTTAAGGTTTGCAAATTTTGTTTATCTTTTCATAAAACCAACTATTAATCTTGTTAATATTTTTTATTGTTTCTAATCTTTATTTATTTCTGCTCTAATCTTTATCACATACCTCTTACTGTTAAGTAAAATAAGCAATACAGAAAGAGAAAAATACTGTATGATACCACTTAAATGTGAAATTAAGAAAATACTTATTTCATAGAAACAATAAATGGTGGTTTCTAGGGGATTCAGGAAGAGATCTACAGTACTGTGTGGTGACTATAGTTATTAAATGGCATTGTATACTTGAAAGTTGCTAAGAGTATCTATTAAGCATTCTTTTTTTATTTTCTTTCTTTAAAAATGCTTTTCTTTTTAATTTTTTTGGCTTAATTGAAATATAATAGACAATTAGTTGCTTGTAATACATATTACAATCCAATGAGTTTTCTTTTTATATTTGGCATCCAATAATATACCAGTTTTGGTTGTATAACATAGTGATCAGAGATCCACATGACTCACCAAGTGATCACTCCACTAAATCTAGTACCCCTTCCCCCCTTACATATTTATTACAACATTATTAACCATCTTTGTCATGCTATACTCTACCTCTCCATGTCTGTACTGCAATTATTCATGTGTACCTCTTAATCCCTTTGCCTTTTTTTGTTCTCACAATCTCGCTTACATCTAGTAGCCCCCAAAATATTCTCTGTATCTATGAGTTTATTTCCACTTTTGTTGTTGTTGTTTATTCTGTTCTTCATATGCTACATGTACATGAAATCATGGAATATATGTCTTTCTCTATCTGACCCATTTCATTCAGCACAATACCCTCTAGGCCAATCAAAACAATATCTTTTTCAATCTCTTTCCTTTTAGTCAGTGTCTTTTAATCTGAAGTGAGTCTCTTCCAGGTAGCAAATGTAGGGGTCTTGTTTTTTTATCTATTTAGACACTCCATATTTGGGTTGGAGCACTTAATTATTTACAATTTGAGGTACTTATTGATAGGAATGTAGTTATTACCATCCTTTATTCCTGTTTTTGGTACATGTTCTTTCTTCTTAAATAATCCCTCCAAAATTTTCTGTAATACTGGCTTGGTGTTGATGAATTCTTTTAGCTTATTTTTGTCTAGAAAGCTCTTTATCTGTCCTTTGACTCTAAATGATAGCTTTGCTGTATAATGTATTCTTGGTGTAGAACATGGGTTTTCACCATGTCGAATATTTTGTGTCAAACCCTTCTGTCCTGCATAGGTTCTTTTGAGAAATCAGCTGCCGGCTTTATGGATGTTCTCTTGTAGCTAACTAACTGCTTTTCTCTTGTTGCTTTCAAGATTCTCTCTTTGTATTTAACCTGTAGCATTTTAATTATGATGTGTCTTGGTGTGGGCCTCTTTGGGTTCCTTTTGGGGGGGAAGGGAGACTCTCCGAGCTTTCTGGGGTTGTATGTAAAGAATGATACTGAGGGACACTTCATAGTGATAAAGGAAATCATACATCAAGACAATATAACACATTAATATCTGTGCTCCCAATCAGGGAACCCCAAAATATATAAAGCAATAACTAACAGAACTAAAAAAAAGAAACAGACCTAAACACTATCATAGTATGGGACCTAAATACTCCACTGTCGAATATAGACAGATCATTCAAACAAAAAATCAGTAAAGAAATAACATCCTAAATGACTGTCCCGACCCGCAGGACTTAGTTATTCGTGGGGGGGACGAGGAGGATCCGACCTGAAAGAAAATGGGGGCGAAAGAAGAGCGGAGGCAAGACAAAGTTCTGATCAAGCCTCCAAATTTTATTACAAAATGGGGATACATATATACGCAGAGGGAGGGGTTAGAGAGATACTTATAGGCAGGGGATTGGTTGAGGGAAAAGGGGGGTATAGCGTAGCGTGATCGGATAGGGGCGTTCAAGTGGGGGGAGGTGATGTGAGGGGTAGGCGGTGCGGATG